>RJWH01002687.1:198565-209406 GCA_004363575.1 Solenodon paradoxus
AAGCAGCATGTGTTTCAGGCAGGACATTTAGAGCAGGGCTTATAGGGGCGCCGAATTTGGTTTTCACCTAAGGAGTCAAAGTTCTTGCACCGGCCTTGGATGTGTGTATGGAGTCCCACGGACCAGGGCGAGTCCAGGAGGAGCCTGTCGTGTGGACACAAGCCCAGGCCTAGGGAGGCTGACAGACAGGGAGAGACGAGGCCCGGGAGCCCTGCAGTGGAGTGGACAGGGCAGGGAGGACCCAGCAATGGGCAGTCTGGGCCGCTGCTGGACGCTTCCCTCTGTTGACGGTCGGCTGTGAAGTGTGGACGGCAGGGCTGGGGCCGGACTGCTGGGTTCGCGGGGACAGGACGGCTGAGATTCTCAGACGGAGCCGGCACAGCTTAGGGTGTGGGGGACGCCTCATGAGCGAGTCGACACTCAGTCCCGCGGTTTAGCCGCTGAATGTGCAGGAATGAGGGCCAGTCTCCTGCTTGTCTCACAGGTCCCGTTCCTACCTGAGATCCCAGCATCTGGTTGGCGGGGTCTCTGTCCGGCCTTGGGACTCACCCACTGGCCCGGCCACTGTCTGAGCTGCTCTTCCGGCCGGGATGACCGAGGACGCAGCCATCCCCCCGCATCTGTGCCTGCGCCTGTGCCCGTGGGCTGTCCCAGGTCTCATGCGTCACGCCCACCGGACGGGAAGTCACGCGGCAGGACGCATGTGAGCTGCCAGCGCCGGCGCCACCGGCCACCTTCCCACACCCTCACGCTCCCTTTCTCGCTCCTGGGGCGAAGGAAGCGAGCTCTTCTGAGGCCAGGTTTGCCCTCGTCTAACATGGGAGCATTCCTGACAACTTCCCCTTTCTTCTTAAAGTTTTCATACAATAAATCTACCCTCAGGGTTTACAGCTGGATGATCTTCACACTCGCAAAGACTTGCATAATAACCACCAAAAATAAACTCTAGAATAGTTCCATCTCCTTCCGAGCTCCTCAGGTCACTGATAACCTGAGCGCTCATCCCTGGGCGCCGTGTCCCTACAAGACAGGTGGTTTTACGCTGAAAGGGAAGGCTTCGCGATCCTCTGGTCGTCCGAGAACGAAACTCGAAAGCTTGCCGAATAAAGTGTCGTGGTCTCCAGGGCAAGGCATCAGGTGTGACACCTGGGAAAAGTGGGAGTCAGGAAAAACTTTTTCCGGCTGGAGGAGCTCAGCTTGCAGAGCCCTCCACGTCCTCCCATTTTACAAAAGAAACACAACTCCCGAGAGTTTCGAGTGCATTTTTTATAGTACTTATTCCACACATTAAAATAAACTCGTATCATAGGGAATCCATTCCTGTTACATGTCAACACGCCCTGCCCTGCACCAGGTGGTCTTCACCCCGTCCAGGGAGCCGAGTGCATTTCAGAGAGTTGGAGGACAGGACGAGGACTCAGGTCTCCCCCTCAGTCACGGTCCTGCTGGAGCTGGAGCTCCTCTGACCGCTGGCCCCTCACTGGCCTTCGTCTTTATTTTCCTACCTTCTGACCAGCGAGGATGGGCTGGACTCAGCTCGGCTTTCGCTTTCCCGTCGCACAGAAGCGTCGTTCTTCTCAGGGAGCCCGATGACCGCAGGACCCACCTGGGTTGAGGGGAGCCAGGTCTGAGTTCCTGGAAGACCTCATGCACGTTTGATCTTTGCTGCTCCACGTACCTCCTGAGTTCCCTTCCCTTATCTCCCAGCTCTCCCGGATGCCAGGTAATTCGATCTGGGTTTGTCTTATCAGTCCCGGGCCAGCAAGCAGGTGAGGAGCCAGCCGTTGGGGAGGCAGCTGTCTCCTCTTCGAGGTCACTGGCATTTCTGGAAGGGGCTGTGTGCGCACCAGCTGCTGGCCGAGGAGGGGCGGCCGACTCCCATGCTTCTTAGCTGCGCCCGCAGTGCTCCTCCGGGGCCGCGCTCCTGCTGTGCGTGACGTGTCTCCACGACCGCTTCCCAGAGGACAGGACTGCCCTGCAGGGCCTCCGTGGATTGTCAGACAGTAACCCACAACGTCTGAGGAGGGTGGCTGCCGAGGGGTTGATCCCACTCCCCCATGGGAAGTTCTCATGCCACGCTGGCCGCCCTGTCACCTGGCCGGGGCCGGGGCCTCCGACGTGAGATGAAAGGACCAGGGGAAGCTGCTGGTCAGGCGTCTGACCCTCAACTGCTCCGCCCTCTTCCAGAATCTGATACACCCTCCGAGAGGCATCAGCTCTGCGCTGCAGCCCCTGCCCAGCTGTGGGGACACAGCCCTCTCTTTCTGATGGACAGAGGGGGCAGCCGGGGAGCGGCACCTAGCCCTGGATGTCCAGACCTCGCTGGACAAGCCATGAAGGACGAGGCGACAAGACCCGACAGGACACGGTTGTCTCCCTGCACTAAATAGAAATGTACCCATGACACCATCACCAAGCAATGTCACCATTGAGGGAGTCGCTTCCAGGTTTGCCTCCCCTGCTCCCTGCTGTCACGGCATGTCAGCACCCAAATTAGTGCAAGGTCCCCCTCTAGCAGGCATCGGCGGATCGCCGGCCCGATGAGAGACCCGCCCTGGGGACCCGCTGCTGGAGCCCGGCTTCAGCTGTCACCTTCCAGCGACCTTCTCTCTCCGCAGGCATGTGGAGCTGCAAACACAGCTCAGCTTCTCCCCGAGGAGGGACGGCTCGCCCCAGGCCAGAGACCAGGGGCATCACACCGGAGCCTGGCTCCGAGCCGGAGATACCACAGGGCGCCCAGCCGCACCCCGGGACGGCAGGAGGAGCCGCAGCGTCCCCGCCCCAAAGCCGCATCCTCTGAGCGCAAAGCAGCACAGTGAGGACGGAGTTCAAGGGAAATGGATTTGAACGCGACAAGGTGACACGATGTCCTTGTCCCTGGTGAGGGTACGCTGGTGTCACGGCCTGGCAGGGTCCGGCTGCCGGGGCCGGATCAGTGCGTAGAAGCTACTTCGTTGTGGCTTTAAGTCAGCAGCTCAGCTCGGTCTAAAACAAAGAGTGAATTATGGAGAGGACGGAGGGGCTTGTTAGCGTTCCCTCGGTGCTCTGTGAAGTGACCACGTGGCTCTCAGGACAGCGTGGCCTCGGGGCTCTGTCCGGAGAGACACTGACAAGCCCGAGACCCTGACTGTCCTTTTCCTCGGCTGCACGGCCTTTTCCACATGTATGTGAAACATGCCTTGTCACGCCCTGTCTGCAAGCACGGACCGCGTTTCAGGCGTGCGCCTCCCTGGACAATAAAGGCTCCAGCTGGTGACGTCAGCGCTCACGCATGTGCACACACATGCAAGTGCACACAGCCGGTCAGTGCCCCGTGCTGGCTCCCAGCGCCTGTCCAGC
Source organism: Solenodon paradoxus (assembly GCA_004363575.1). Lineage (NCBI taxonomy): Eukaryota > Metazoa > Chordata > Mammalia > Eulipotyphla > Solenodontidae > Solenodon > Solenodon paradoxus. Next base: position 201,905 of record RJWH01002687.1, read on the forward strand.
AGCGGGCTCTCGCCCATCTCCAGTCGGAGCCCCTGAAATAATCATGATTGCTTTGCCTTCACGCACCACCTTTCATCAGGAGGATAAAAGGACTTCACACGGCCACTGCCTCTTTGATCGGCGCCTGTCTGGTGCCCCCATCTCCACTGTGCATTCTGCCCTCGCGCAGACGGCCTCCCGCTGGCAGTCGGGGCCTTCGCATGCGTGGGAGCGAGCAGCAGCAGGCTGGCCGGATGGTGCTGGGAGACCGTGCCCGGAGGAGCCTGGCTGCTGCTCTGCCTGCGCAGCGGGCAGGGTCCTGAACCCGGGAGAAGGGCAGGAGCACTGAGGCTGCGACTTCAGTTTCCAGGGCGGGGGTGTCCGCTGGAGCCGGGGGCCCTGCAGCAGCCGGGGATCCTCCAGCAGCCGGGGGCCCTGCAGCAGCCGGGAGCCCTCCAGCAGCTGAGCCTCAGCTCTGGAAGGTCGCGGGAAGGGCTCCGAAGACAGATCCAGGCTCACATCTCCCTGGGGTCCAGCCAGGCATCCCCTGCTGTCTCCTGGGCATTTCATCCACGTATCTCACGGGAACAGCAGACTCCAGGCTCCCAGACGCCCGCAGGCGCCCTCCTCCGCTGCCCCGCAGTCACGCGCTGCCCTCACACTCCGGCACCCGCAGCCACGCGCAGCCGCCAGTTTGTGGCACAGCTCTGCTCCCGGAGCCTGTGCGAAGCGAGGCCTCGGGAGAGAGGGCGGGCGGGCAGCGAGTGAAGAAGACAAGTCTCAGGGCTTCGGGCCTCCCTGGAGGGGCCAGGGAGGCAGCTCCCTGGGGAGGGAAGATGGAGCAGGGAAGCCCAGGCCAGAGCAGGACCAGAGGCGAAGGGAGGCTGAGTGAGCGACGGGCGGCCCGTCTACAGACGGTGGGCTGAGCAGAGCTTTTACTCCCAGTGCCACTCAGAGCCAGGGCGGGTGTCCAGCGGGCTCAGGGCTGACACCAATCCTGGTGCGTCGTGGATGAGGCTGGAAGCGGCTTCGTGCCCTGAATCACACAGGCAGCATCTAACAGGGAAAGAGGGCAAGTCCTGGTCCTTCTCCAGCTCCCAGCTCCCTCCCAGGATCCCAGACAGAGGCCCCGTGTGTTCAGAAGGGCAGGCAGCCAAGAGAAAACAAAGTGTCTCTTTTGCGTTCGCTGGGAAGCACCAGACAGCCCTGCGGCCACGGCCGCGGCTCGGCTGCTGGACCCGTGTCGCCGTCTCGCGCTCTGAGAATTTAAAACCTGGGGCTCAACCGCGTGGCCATGCCCGTGGGGAGGGGGTCACATGGACACTGGCCGGTGGCCACCCCGCAGCTACTGTGAGCCTGGGCTGTGAGTCTGGGGTCAGACAGAGCTGCTCCCTCACCAGAGACCTGCCCTTAGGAGGTTCCACCTCCCCAGCGGGGCAGCGGGCTGACCGTGACTGCTGCCCACACGGGCTCAAGGAGGCGGGCCCGTCCCCGGCGAGAGGCACATGTGTGGTGCATTCTTGCTCCTGGGCTTTTACGCCGTGAGGACACGGCTGTCCCCGGACGCGGTCCTCTGCTCCGGCAGCTTCCCGCCGGCCCCCGAGAGCCTTCTCTCAACAGCCACCCGGCACCTTCCCGGCCGTCTGGAGACGGCAGCCTGGGGCAGCGCAGACCGACCCAGACCTCCGTGGAGCCGGGGCCCAGCTCTGTGCCAGGGCTTCCTCGCTCTTCTCTGTGAAGCCGATCGTCTGTTTCACAGGTGAGCGGAGGCGGCTCGCGCACCCGGAACCAAATGGGCCCGGCCAGGCCCCCAGAGTGGACGGACCCGGGGGCAGGCGAGCGTCAGCAGGAAACAGCATCTGTTTGGGTTCTCGGTGGCTGGGAAGACAAGCTCTTCCTCCTGTCACAAGAGCCTTTGCTTGGAGGCCCACTTCCCAGGGGACGGAGGAGCAGGGCTGAGCCGGCTGATGCCAGGAGGAGGGGCCGGACGCGTTACCCGTCAGTGGCCGGCTCTCGAGGGCCTGCCATCAGGGGCCACAGTCAAGGAGGAGACCCCGCCGGAGGCCCCTGGTGCTCACTCCTGCTCTTGCTCTTTGTACTCGCTCTTCTCGGCTTCTCAGGGGGGAAGACGGCGCCTCCGGCCCACGAACCCCAGACAGGCGGGGGCCGGCCGGCTCTGCAAGCCGAGCGTCGCTGAGCTGCTCTTGCGGTTGAAGGGGTACGTTGGGCCCCTCTGCTGGACTTCGGCCTGAGGCTGCACCCGCGGAAGGATTCTGTGTGCCGGGCCAGGAAGCGGCTGCCACCCCTGGGCCCCCCGGCCGTCTCCGCGCCTCCGTTCCCGCCTGAGCAGGAGCAGGGACGCGGCCCACATCCTTCCGGTCACTCTGGGCCGCAGCCTGAGAAGCAGCCCCCTGCAGAGAGCCTGCTTCCTGAACCCTCTCCTGTCGGCGCGAGGCGTGGGGTCCCGGTTCGCGTCTCGTGCACGACCGTCGCCCTTTAATTTCTGATGATTTAGAACCCCGGTTCCTGCCCTTTCATGTGGTCCTCAGCCCCACGAATTGTGCAGCTTGTGCTTTGGGGTCAAACAGCTGCTCAGGGCGGCCTGCTGAGAGTCACAGGATGCGGGCATCCCCGGCCACCTGCCCTGGGAGGAGACGCCGCGGCTCCAAGAACGTTCGAGAGCCACAGAGTCCCCGGGTGGGGCGCCCAGCACGGCGTCGCCGGACCGTCCACCCGAGGGCAGCCAGGACTGCGGCGCACGCAGCGGGAGAAGGCCTGCCTGAGCGCAGGCAGTGGCTCTGTCCTCTCCTGCTCTCACGGCGTTTCTGCAGGAGCCCTGTGGGGTGGTTCGCAGGCAGCCCTTCACCCGGACAGCGGCCCCCAGTCCCAGCGGTCACCCAAGGCTCCCTCCCCAGACCCCAGCCGTCTCTCAGCTCCGCACAGGGACCCTCCCCTCCTCCTCTGCAGCCGCCGCCACCGGTCTGCCCCACGCTGTCTCCAGGACCGCGTGTCCCCATCAGGTTTCCAAATGCCGGCAACGCGTGTCCCAACATTCAGTGAGGAATGTGAGGAGAGGGTGGCGGGTGCCCCCGTCACCGCCGGGTGAGACAGGAGGCCCCGTGCCCTGGCGACAGCCTTCTCCAAGAATAAATAAAATTATAAACAAACACGCGCCCCTTCCAACACCGTCTCCACCCTGCCGTCGGTAAAGCACTGCAGAGCGATGGGTGAGGAGGACGCTGCAGTCAAAAACCAGCCCGTGACCGTGTCCTCCTTGCAGTTTTGACCCGGCGGTTTGGCTTTGGAATTGACACTCAGCTGTCTCATTGCCTCTGGAGGCTCCAGAATTAGCGCCTTCCTTCCTGGAGGAGCAGAGCCCGGTGCCCGGCCTCTCCCGCTGAGCAGCGCTGTTCGCACCCGCAGCCCCGTCCAGGTCGTGCCAGCCTGCTCTGGTCTCCTGACAGCCCCGTGGACACACGGCGAGGCTCCTGAGACCAGCGCTGTGTGGCCAGCCTGCCCTGGGGGTGCAGCTCACAGGCCGGCGGAGGGAGGAGCCCGTCCTCCGCCGCCCGGAAACAACGGTGCCGGGGCCTGAGCGGCCTCCAGTTCGCGCTGCGTCGGCCTGGGGGTCACGGGCAGGAAGCTGCTCCGCACGAGCACAAAAGGCATCAGCGGACTTGGTCACTAGGCCTGTTTTACACTTTCAGCTCCTGAGTCATCTGGGCTGACTGCAGGGCGCCGAAGTCCACAGTCCCTGGAGGGCCGGCCCCTGCTGGACTTTGTCTGAAGGACCCGGTGCTGTGGGGAGCAGTGTGGCCGGGCTGGGCTCCGCCTGCTGCCCCAGATGGAAGCTCACTCCCTGCCTCGTAGGGCTTCAGGCCTTTTCTTTCCCTCCCTGACCGTCTTGCCTTTTTAAAGGGCGAGGCCAGTCCCACACTCCATGAGGGTGACCAGAGTTCCTTTCAGCGGCATTCGGAGAAGAAAACTGTTGGGGCCACGTCCCGTCCTAGCCCCGCAGCCCCGAAGAGTGGCCGGGACGGGGTTTCCAATGTGGTAGGCGAGGAGACGAGAGGGCAGCGGGCATTTCCAGACCGGCAGTCACCTGTCCGTCCACACGGGGCTGTCTGACCTTGAGTGGGCGCCATCTCACCTTGCCGAGGCCAGGCAGGCACTCTGGAAGGGTCATCACGAGGGCAGAGGCACTCGAGTGAAGAAGATGTTGACTCAGGACAGAGACAAGGACAGTGATACTTAGTACATGTGAGGCATTTGCATAAATTATTTTTTCCTAAAAGTAAGCTCATGCGTCTATGAAGTGGGCAAAATAATTCCTCTTCCGCAAAGTTGGAAATTGGGGTGGGTGTAGAGAGTCAGGGGACCTGGCCCAAGGGCTCACGTCAGTGGTGGACGCTGAGCGGTGGACATTGAGTGGTGGATGCTGAGCGGTGGACGCTGAGTGGTGGACGCTGAGTGGTGGACGCTGAGTGGTGGGCGGATGCTGAGTGGTGGACACTGAGTGGTGGACGGATGCCGAGTGGTGGACGCTGAGTGGTGGACGGATGCCGAGTGGTGGACACTGAGTGGTGGACGCTGAGTGGTGGACATTGAGTGGTGGACGGATGCTGACTGGTGGACGTTGAGTGGTGGATGCTGAGTGGTGGACAGATGCTGAGTGGTGGATAATGAGTGATGGACAGACGCTGAGTGGTGGACAGACGCTGAGTGGTGGATGCTGAGTGGTGCACGCTGAGTGGTGGACAATGAGTGGTGGACGCTGAGTGGTGGATGCTGAGTGGTGGACGGATGCTGAGTGGTGGACGCTGAGTGGTGGACGGATGTTGAGTGGTGGATGCTGAGTGGTGGACGCTGAGTGGTGGACGGATGCTGAGTGGTGGACGCTGAGTGGTGGACGGATGTTGAGTGGTGGACACTGAGTGGTGGATGCTGAGTGGTGGACATGAGTGGTGGACATTGAGTGGTGGACGGATGCTGAGTGGTGGATAATGAGTGGTGGACAGACACTGAGTGGTGGACGCTGAGTGGTGGACGGACGCTGAGTGGTGGACACTGGGTGGACAGACGCTGAGTGGACGCACGCTGAGTGGTGGACGCTGAGTGGTGGACGCTGAGCGGTGGACGCTGAGCGGTGGACAGACGCTGAGTCAGCCGCTGACCTTCCTGGTTCGACACGCAACCGTTGTGGCTCACGCTTCTGCCCATGGAGACCCCAGAGAGGAAGACGGACACGAAGGCGGGGCGCACAGTTCTGAGAACCAGGCTAAGGAAAGAGCAAAGCACAGGCTCCACCGGCGTCTCTGCCAGGGAGGCAGGTCGATGTCTCGAGCGTCCCCAGAGCCCCTCCCTGGTTCTTCATGGGAACAAAGTCTCTTCGCTTGAAGTCTCCTGAAACGTCTTTGGAAGAACTCTGGGTGTGGTGCAGAAAGTGATTTTCCGAAAACATGCTGCCCTTGCCAAGCTCGCTCTGAGGGGCGGCCACGAGGGCCACTTGCTTCCATGGCCAAAGCTACCACGTGGAAGTGCGGGAAATGCATCGGATGACTCGCAGGCGTCCCTTCCCCGACCCTTCAAGCCGTCAGCGCTCTGGGCCCGCTGCTGCGGGTCTGTCTGAACGGTGACCCGCCCAACGAAACGCCGGGACGAGGCTTCCAGGGGACTCTGACTGAGTCAAACAGCCCATCGCCCTGACCGATGCTCAAGGTCTCAGAGGAAACGTAAAGAACAGGACTGGGCCAGGCTCTCAGAGTCTGGGGTGAGAAGCCCTCTGGAAAATATTCCCGCTGCAGCAGCAAGGAAGCCGCAAGGCCCTGCCCCTCCCGCCAGGCAGCACCTCCGTCCGGAAGCTGCTGCTGGGCTCTTCACTTCCCTGCAGCGTGAGGGACTATCCTGCCCATCTGGCTGCAAGGTTCGCAAGCTAGAGAGCGTTGTCCCCACACATAAGGACCCTGAGGAAGAGTGCCTCGTGCGGGCGCTCCCAGGAGACCCCGAGACAAGGTTCGACTGTGAATATTTCTTTGGGAAGGAGTCCCCGAAACACTGCAAGGAGAACAGAGCACCAAACAGGAGAGGAAGCCTCCAACAGAAGGTCGATTTTCAGCAAGTCATTGCTTTGGGAGACAAACCGTCACCCTGCGTGGCTCCTCCAGAAGGCGGAGGAGAAGACATGCCCCCATCTCGCTGGGGGCCAGGAGCTGGGCAGCGACACCGGCACCCGGGACGCGGGCTGGCTCGCAGCTGCTGCCTGAGGGTGCGACCCCCACAGGCCCGTCGCGTGGTAGGTGGGCCCCGCCCTGCACTCAGGTGGGGCTGCGGGCTGCGGGGGTCCCACCTCCGTGTCTGCTCCCTTCGTGGTGATGCCGCGTCCTCCCGCCGGCGGCTCACGGGCGCAGACCGACCTGCGCCCTGGGTCTGTGGGCCGGGGCCCCTCCTGCCGTGTGTCTTCGGTCTCTGCGGCAGACACTGCTGCTTGTGTCTGCCCAGCATCCTTTCCAACCTTCTGATAAAAGGCCCTGATGCTGCTCTGGGGGCTGGCCCCGGCCAAGAGGCAGACGCTTGACGTAAGTTGGATGCTCGCGCCTTGGAATTTGACTTCTGCACAGAGAAGTGTAAAAGCTACATTGCTTTCTTCCCAGATCCCTGAAATGCTCTAGTGACTGTCCTTGGAAGTCTGGTTTTTATGTCTTGTTTCATTGTGCGGTGTCTGGGGCACTGGTGTGAGGCACAGGAGACGCATGTCCACATGTGTGCATGTGCGCTGTGCAGGGAGACACTCATGGAGCAGAAGACTCGACACGACACGACAAAAGCCGCCAGATCTCGTTCCAGTGATAGATTTTTGCGTGAGAACGGTGCCTTCTTTCTAGAATTTCTGTGCACATGCAGGGCGTGGAGCAGGCGGTGGGTCTATGGGATGACGAGAACGGTTATACGGCTGTAATGACTGAGGCACGGAGAGCTGCGTGTAAAGGTCGCGACGATCCTCCCGCGGCGCACAGAGGAGCCAAGAAGCAAACGTGTCGTTGGAGGCCCGGCCGAGGTCACAGGCGCCCTGCAGAGGCCGAGGTCACAGGCGCCCTGCGGAGGCCGAGGACACAGGCGCCCTGCGGAGGCCGAGGTCACAGGCGCCCTGCGGAGGCCGAGGACACAGGCGCCCTGCGGAGGCCGAGGTCACAGGCGCCCTGCGGAGGCCGAGGACACAGGCGCCCTGCGGAGGCCGAGGTCACAGGCGCCCTGCGGAGGCCGAGGACACAGGCGCCCTGCGGAGGCCGAGGACACAGGCGCCCTGCGGAGGCCGAGGTCACAGGCGCCCTGCGGAGGCCGAGGACACAGGCGCCCTGCGGAGGCCGAGGACACAGGCGCCCTGCGGAGGCCGAGGTCACAGGCGCCCTGCGGAGGCCGAGGACACAGGCGCCCTGCGGAGGGCGAGGTCACAGGCGCCCTGCGGAGGCCGAGGACACAGGCGCCCTGCGGAGGCCGAGGACACAGGCGCCCTGCGGAGGGCGAGG
>RJWH01002688.1:0-40506 GCA_004363575.1 Solenodon paradoxus
CTTCATTCTTTTTGCCTGCTCTGCTGACTAAATCAGAGTTCAAGGAACCTGTTTCTGGTTTCCTGGGGGGAAAATAAACACCCAAATAATGCTGTTTCACTAAAGTCTGGGGCTACTTGAGGCAAAGTCAGAAGGTTGGTGTTTATTTTCTAATACCAACAAAAGATGACCCTTGTCAGTCAAATGACACCATCCGCAGTCCCCTCGCTGACGGCTGGCACCTGATATTTCTGGAGGGAAAGACTGAGTAAATATTAAGTCCACCACCCTCGCTACTTGTGTCAAATCTCTTAAACTGTCAGGGAGCTCAGGGACGCCTGGCTCCTTGCCAGACTAGTCACCAGCCGCAGCCCAGCCTGGAGGAACAAAGCGCACCGTCCCTGGTTTGTTTCAAGACTTTGTCTTCTTCCAACTTGACAGGCTCCAATATTGACATTCTCCTTGGTGACAGCTGGGAATTCAGGGCACAGTGACCGAAATGCATCCAGTTCTTCCTTCAGCTTCCAACTTGGAGACCACCTTTCTGTGCTGAGCTCCCCAAGATCATGGTCAACCACGGCGAGATAAATGTTCCTCCCCTGGTCCCTGCTCATGCAGGGGTACCCAGGTATCCTTGATCATCAGATCACAGGTTTTAAAGTAGAAGTAGCAATGATAGAAGACTGTCCAAGGGGGAGGTTGTGAAACTGAGCCTGTGATGTTTCAGAGGGGCTTCCCATAAGAGAAAACCCCCAGTTTGGAGAGGGGAGTAAAAGTCTTTCTAGGTAGATGGCGGGGAGAGCAGAATTCCAATATGGAAACCCAAGGGAGACTTGATATTGGTAAGCTAGGTCACACCCATGATCCTATGTGCTTGAGGTGTGCAGTGGACCATGGAAAAGGACGGTGGGGCGGGGGGGGTTCCCAAAAATAAGATCAAAAAGGACATTTCATGGCACTACACGGATCTTAGACTTTCCTGCGGTCAAAGGAAGCAATTTCAAGGTTCAGACAGCAGCGACACGATTATATGAGAAGGTTCACACTGGTGGCCATGGTGATGGATGGAAAAGTAAGGAGGAGACCAGAGTGCTGTTTATTTGAATCATGTCTGTGAGAAGTGAGCAGAGTCTGAGGTAAACAGCTGTGTGAGGAGGGGTGAGCAGAGGGTGTCTGGCCTGCGTCCGGCCAGGTGGCAGAGGAGGGTCGCTGTGCTTGGGGCCAGGGCTGCGCCACCAGGAGCCCGATGACCTTGGGCACACTCTGCCTGATGACCTTCGGTCCTAAATTCTCTGAGATCACATTGCTTTCAAGGTATCATTAGACCACACAGGTAAGCGAGCTAGTTGGTGCTCTGCTTCTAGAAAGTGTGAGGAAGCCCGGCAGCTGACCTCTGTGTTCGCACGCATCTGGAAACTCTGTGAAAGCAGGAGCTACTCCAGGTCAGGACTTTTCTCTTTCTCCCTGCACTCCTAGTGCCTATGTGGCACCTGCCATCAGGGCTGACCTGGAGCAGAACTGCAATGCACATCTGTTGAATGGAATTGACTGGAGGAGAGCTAGGAGGACATGGTGCTTCAGAATAAAAGATGAGTTGGGAAAGCCAGGGCCAATTAGCGGAAGAGGCTCCAGCCGCTGATAAGGAGCTTTTATTTGATAGGAGAAAATTGGGAGCCATTCATCGTGAAGCTGGGAGAAAGGCAGCGAGGAGCCCCTAATGACACTCGAGGGCCTTGGAAACCTTTAATTGCCACCTGCAATTTTGCTATTTGTACAGAAGTGACATGACCCAGGAGCACTGCTCAGGCTGTCACAGGCCCCGGGCTGCAGCCCCACAGCCAGGTCACTGTGCCAGCTCGATTCCTTCCTGGTGTGCAGAGCAGGGAGCCAGATCACTGACCCTGAGTGAGCCGGCGCCCAGCCCAGGCTGCCCAGCCCAGGCTCCCTGCTTCCGCACGCGGGGCACCCCACGCCATCCATCATAGGTCATGTCGCCGGGAGCCACTCTGTCACTGCTGTCCCTGCCATGACCCACCTATAGTCTTCCCTGGTCTCTGTCCACAGAGAATGTTCATGGCTTCGGAGAATCTCGGTTACACAGACCTGACGCATCCCCTCCCGTGTGTGTCCCCATCAACACATGGACACGTGGACACCACCAGCCAGGACCAGGAGGGGAAGAGAGGACAAAGACTGCAGGATTCTGCTCATATAGACATCCTGGAGGCCTGTTAGATTTTCTCTTCTATTTTCCAAGCTTGGGGTCCCTTTGCTTCTCCCATCTGGCGCAAAGAGACTAGGAGACCAGCAGCTGGACTGGCCAAGCCAGTGAGCTCAAATAGGGGATTGGAGGCTGGATGCCAGACAATTGCCTCTTCAAGCCATGAAAACTTGCCCCCTGTTGTTCGGTTTGCATGGGGATACAGCCTAGTTAACACACACACGCACACGCGCGCACACACACACTTGCATTTTGATCAGCCCCGTGATAGGGACTTAATTACCGCTGAAGATGCTGGTGCGCATTCAAGATGCAAACCTCTCTCCCCACCCTGAAGAGGAGAATCAAACCAAACCAAGCTGCAGGTATGAAACAGAAAAGCCAACCCTCGGGCAGCTGAAGGACCAGACTCAGAGGGCCCAGGTGCGCCCTCCACGCCTGACTGCCAGCTGATGGGTGACCGTGGCCACCATGTGTGCTGATTCCACCCAGCACCTGAGCCAAAGGAGTGCCTTGGTGCTTCTGGAAGCAAGATGAATACTGGCCAGATGGTGGCTTCATGAGGACATAATTCACGTAGCATTTCCCCATCCCAGTGCTGCTTCTCTGAAGGAATCTTGAGCACCAAGCAGAGCAAAACAACTCAAGAAAATGCCACCCCAAGAAGGCACAGCCATCGTGAAGATGGATGGTCCCTGCAGCGATTCCGCAGGAGCCCACATGGTGTTTGGGTCCCAGGCTCCCCGCAGAGGATCTTGCCAACCCATCTCCCTGTCACTGGCAAGAGTGCCATGACATCCTTCTCCACGTCTTCGGTCTCCTGCACACTCTCAAGGCTGGGGACGGTGAGCCCCAAAATGCCATGCCATGGAAAACTGGAGCCCTCATTCTTTCCATTTGTTTTTTAATTAACTTGATACAATGACAAGTCTCTCCCCAGCACTCACTGGCTCAGTCATTTGATGTTGACAGTAACCAAAAGAAGAAAGTGGTTTCGGCTTCGGCAGTCAAGGCTAGATCTTGAGCTGCCAGCAGGGAGACCTGGAAGAGCAAATCTCTGTCTCTGGAAACTCTTGAAGATTAAAAAATAAATCAAAGAAGAAGAAACAGTCCTGGTGTTATGAGCCCACGAGCTAGCAAGCCAGACTCCAGCTCCAAGTTGGATTTGGAAAGTTCTCGACTTCTAAGGAGAAATGTGGATCTGACCCTCATAGAGTTAAAGACAAAAAAAGCCCGCGTTCCACCTGTCAGAGGCATTTTAAAGGCGGCAAGACTGTCAGGAATCTGTGCCATTTCTCCAGCCTACACACTTGAGTTCTGAACCACGAAACAAGGGCACACAGACTGAAGGTCACTGCTGCAAAACAAGGTCAGCCCAAGACACTTCCGCAGCAAATATAGCCCGACCTGAGTAAAGCACGTGGCGGGGCCGGGGCCGGAGCGGGGACCTCGGCCCTCGTGTCCGAATGGTGTATATGCCAGAGGCAGGACAAACCTCGCCTGCCTGGGGACCAGCACCCGTCTGGAAACAGATGTTGCTCGATAGTGTTTTTGTGGTTAGTTGCTGGTTTTAAAATGAGAATTCTTGACACCCACGTTAAAGGACTAAATCAGAGTGATGACACCGTTTCTTGCGCCCCCGCGCTGTGTGAAACTCCATCAGGCAGGTGTCCCCATCAGTCCCTACAGCCTCTTGTCAGGTGATCCTGTGGAGAGAACCAGCCGGGCATCATTCTGCCCCACTCAGTCCTACCCCATCACCCCCACCCACCGTGGGAGCTGCCCCGCCCCGAGTTAACCTGTCTGAGAGTCTGCATCCTCAGGTGACAGAGGAGTAAGAGGAGAACTTAGTCCACCCGCTGGTAAGGACTGAGGGACAAGATGCGTTGAAATCTGGGTTGAGAGCCGGGCGCTGAATGCACCTGCTGAGCTCAGCAGTGACTGCTCACTGCACAGCCTTCCCTGAGAGGTAGAGTCTAAGTCTGCTTGCTTTTTAAATTGAGCTTATTGAAGGAGTCCTGCGTGACAGCAGTGAATAGGCTGATGCTCTACATGCTGGCCAGGCAGCATCTGTAGGCAACACCATGTGTTTAGCACTGTTTCACTTTTTCCTTCACTGTGCACTTAATCCCTTTCCCCTGTTTGCTCCCTCCCTCCCTTCTCTTCCTGCTCCCACTGATTTGCTTTTTTTTTTTTTTTTTTGACTTAAAGTTTATTGTTTAATTTAGTTCATTGTTAAATTATTTTTGTTTAATTTAGGTGATTTGTGTATTGATCTCTCTAGATACCATGGAAAGTCATAGCATGCATCCCTCTTAAGGGGTAAAAACAGGATTGTCAGAACGCTGGGCTCTCCTAGGCTGCTTCCTGAGTCTTCCAAGGATACAAATTCATGGCACAAAGGCCTGGGGCCCAGTCCCTCCTCCACCGACTGAGTTGACAGGCCAGGCTTTGGCAAACCTCCCGTTGTGGCCATAAAAATACCTCTTTTGTTTCCTTGGAAGGTGTCTTGATTCCCCCAAATAAAATGCTAGTTGAATCTCCCCCACCAGACACACACCAGGAACAGAAACAGCTCTGGCGGAGCTGGAGCCTCCTGCTAGGAGCCTGGGCTGACCTGGCCCCCAGAGGCGTCCAGCAGGCAACTCAGCAGAAGGTGCCCTCTGCTCTGAGCTGACACCTGCCAACCAGGAAGGGCAGGCCTGCTGAGGCCAGCAGAAAGACTCGTGCTCGGGTCCAGGGGTGCAGAACCTCCTTTGTTCACAGGACTGCAGACAAGGACCGCCCATGTTGACATGTGCCAACAGGCCAGGCCCAGCTGCCAGAGGCGGACCCTCTCCCGCTGGGGGTGACAGACCCTGGGCCTGCAGCTGCCCGGACACCCCAGTCCCTGGCCTGCTCATCCCATAGAGCAATCAGGCCAAAAGGTTCACATCATGAGACAGTGAGAGAAACACTGAGGCTCGATTCTCTCTTTACTGCAGATGCAGCTGCTCACTGAGCAGGCGAGGCCGCCAGCAGGACTGGGCTGGAGGGTGACCAGCTTAGTGCCAGCAGATACTTGCAGGCCCTCTGCGTCCCGCATACAACACCTGCACTTCTTCCCTCCACCACCGTAGCAGGCCCCGCTTTGCCTGGGGGAGGAAAGATGGTTTGGGGGACACAGGCGTCCCCCATATCCTTGGGTGGTCAGCCATAGAGTAAAGCAGATTCCTTCTTGCACCCGCCCAACCCGACTGCGTTTCTGATGTACAGACAGACAGCCAGGGGCCAGACCTCTTGCTACAGCAGCAGGAGCTGCCAACGATTATTCCCATTTTTGGAGCTGGGGAAAGAAAAGCACAGAGAGGGCAAAGATGTCACCCAAGATCACACAGCAGGAAGTGGGGAGAAGGGCTTAAACCAAAAAGGTCAGGCTTCTAAGTGGGTGGACACAGAGGCCCGGTGTGGCCTGCACCTGAGGGGTACTCCCTCCCTGCCTGCCCTGCTGCTTCCTTCTGTGGGAGCTCAGTGCTGATGGCCAGCGTCCCACGGTTTCCTGAAGCGGAACTCGTCCTTCCAGCCCCACTCCCACTGCCTCCGGCTGTCACAGGCCTCACCCTCTCTGCCTGGGTGCTTCACAGCTGCCTGCGTGGCCCTGCCTCCTTCGGGGCTCAGCCGTCTCCCCCAGCCGGCCACACAACTGATGCTACAGTGACAAGGTCCACCAGGAGGGCCTGTCACTCGGTGGTGGCTCCAGGCTGCCGCGCGTTCCTGTTGCAGGGAGCACCGATCCCCCAGTCTCTTCATGGTGGACCTCACCTCCAGGAGCCAACCCCTCTCCTTGGGCTGGATGGAGCTCCGACAATATCCACGGTGACGCCTCATGACGCTGGAGGCCTGAGAACTTGTCTTTGACTGTGAAAGTCCCGTGCGAGACACCGTTCCTGACATGCAGCAGGGGTACAATGGGTGCTGGTGTCATGGAATGAATGCTGGTGACTGTGAGGCCAGAGCAAGTCGAGTCCCTGCGTGGGGTCGGGGGGTGCGTGGAGGTATGTGTGGGAGTCACTGTGCGATGCCTGTAGAAGCCCTGTCTTCGTCCATCCTCACAGCCATCAGGTGAGCTAGCTCAGGCTTTAGAGTCCAAATCGTTTGCTTGAAGTCACGTCACTAGGAGCCTGGGAAGCGAGGGAGCCCTTGAGCTGACCTCCAGCGCCCGTGGTCTCCACCTCTACCCTATGCACACTCTTGAGATCTACTGACACCCCACCATCTGCACACACTCAGCAAGACAAACGTCCAGCTGCCCTGCAGCCGGTGTGCCGTCTCCCGCACCCCACGTCCATCACGCAGACTTTGCGTCCTGCCCTCATTCTGAGCTCTTCTCTCTCCTTGTCCATCATGTGGACTGAGTCCCCAACTTCGTTCTTTCTTCTCCTCTGTCGTTCATCACACCCTCTCTTTCTTCACTGACCTCGCTGAAACGTCCAGTCCCTCATGGCGTCCTGTTGTAACTGCTCTGACTGCTCCCCACGTGGGTTTTCTGACTCTTCCCTTCATCCTGTGCTCTGGACTCGATTCGTCTTCCCACAGCAGCGCTCCACAAACATTTAAGCTTCTCCGCACTTCCGCTCTCCCAGCGACCATTTTAATAAACATCCAGCTCCTCAGCATCTCTGATTTGTCCACCTCAGTCTCCCTAGCAGAATGCCCATCTCCTCCCAAGAAGGTTGTTTCTTCAACTTTCCACACACACTGTGTTTTCCACACCAGGTTCCACGTGTTCTCTCTATTCCGAACGGCCTTTATCTCTTTCTCCAGTTGCTACTGTTCTAACCTTCCTTCAAGGGCTGCCTTTGTGACTCTACCCTTCAAAGTGTGTCCCACATGCCCCAACCTTTCCAGATTATTAACCACTTTCTGAATCCTGTAATTATATTCAGGTCACACATTTGATTCTAAGCCGAAGACACCTTAGGCATCTTTTATGAGGATATCTGGTCTCGACAACTAGCTTCTATGCTCAGAGTGGCTCTAGGCTTGACATGACCAAATGTATCTAATTTTCCAGAAAATTTTTGCATCTAAATTTTTTGCTTGTTGTAAGATCATAAGCCCTGATTTTAGCTTTAGAGAAGAGTTGATCTGCGTATCTTATTTTTATACCTAGCGCCCAGCTCAAGGATAAGTAATGAAGACTCCTCAAGTCTGACTTGGACTTTCTTTTGCTATAGGACCATATGTGAGTCTCCTTCCATCTCTCATAATTTAAAATGGTGGGGGTTGGCTTAGTCGATGGTTGATTTAGCTGATGGTGGTCCTTAGAATTCTAGAGACCTTTTTCAAGGGTATTCTTGGGAAGAGGAGAAGGAAGAAAGAGCAGGTTGGTAGGATCCCCCATCTTCCATCCTTTCTTCAGAGACACTCTTCTTGGATCTAGCTCATAGGTTTGTTTCTGCTCCCAATTCATTTCTACAAAGCATTCTCCATGGCTTTGAAAATCACTGGAATGGATTATTTCTAAAGTCTTTTCCAGCTTTTTGATTTCTTAGCTGTCAGTGAGAATGCTGGAGGGTAATGGCTAACCTATATTGAATCCTTATGACTCACTGTTAACGGCAGACACTCTCATCATTCTCATTGCACAGGAGAGGATAAGGGTTTGCATTAGGTCATATGGGGGTGAATAAAGTCGAGATATAAATTGAAGCTAGTATAACCTACCTATTCTACTGCCTTTTAAAGTTATCTAGGGAGAGAGGTTAGGAGCTGGAGCATACTCAGATTTTGCTGACTTTATGATAGATAAGAAGATAATGCAAATGACATGACGAAGCAGGATGTGTGGCCTTTGCAGTGTTTGGGGAAGGTGGGTCAGCCACAGGCTAATCTTCATCTCACCCATGGGAATGAAAAGCTTGATTACGTGATGTCCCTTGCTGCTGGTGTTTGTTCTTCCCTCTCTGACCACAATCTTTGGAATCTGGAAGACAACCGGACTTGCAGGGATTTCACTAGACCTGACCACCCAAGGAAGTAGCAATGCTGGCGACACCACTGGTGTCTCCAGCAAACCACAGCACACTTCAGGGTATCGAATCCAGTCCCAAGAATTTCCCACACTGGCCCCCAAAACAAGATCCACACAGCAGGTGTGCTTAGCAAGTGAATATCTAATGTGTAACTATGCAAATCCAAGATTTTACAGACACTGAGAGACAAGAGTGTCTGAAATAGAAAATACAAACAAAGGAAGCTGGCAGCCTCCATTCGGAGCAAACTGGTTATCTCCTCACAATTCCAAGATAAGAAAGACATCGGCACAGCCAGAACATTTACCTAGGACCTTCACCAGGAACGAAACCAGCAATCAAATCTCTAAGTTCCTTGTACCCAGTGCGGCAAAAATGTCTGGGAGGGGTTGGCCCAGCGGCCCGGTCGAACCCATCAGACTATTTCCCCTCTGCCTACAAGGGTTTTCATGCTGCAGTTTGATTGGAAACCAGACAGAATTCAGCAGAAGCTGCCCGGTGAAGCCAATTTTCCAGAAAGCACAAAGTCATTTCGCTCAGAAGTTGTGAGTCTGATTTTAAAACTCTTGATATTGTCATAGAAATGATTGTTGCATTTGATTTCAATCAACTGGTGTTTTTTGGGTTTTTTTGTTTTTTTTCTCTTTCTTTTTAAAACTAGGGCAAAGAAACTGAATGAAGGAGGGAAATTAGGCCTTTAACAGACAAAAAAAACATAATGGAGCATTTCAGAAGATGAATACAGTAAATTATGAAGCTTAAAAAGAATAAAAGGTGGCATTTCTCCTTAGTTCTTGCCCAGTTCCACCTCCTCCTGCTAGGCCTTCAAGAGAGCTCCCCTTCCTGCCCCCACAGACTCAGTGGCCAGAGCTGAGTGGTGGGCACTGGTGTGATAATGGGGCCTTCAAGCTGGGTCCTTGAGACCCATAATGACTTCTTGTTCGCTGATAGTCCATCTTTTTCTGCAGCTTTGAATGGCCTAAAATAAGGTTGTCTCCCATAAAGTAGAGCGGGTATTGTCAAAATTTTATTTTTCTGAGTAGGAAACAAAAGAAAGTGATATCTAGTGGAAGTACCAATGTTGTATTTGATTCCCTTTCCAAGCCAAACATGAGGAGAGTTGTGAGTTAAAAGAGGAGGGGAAGAGGCAGCTCTAATTATTTTCTAAGAATAAAGTGGTGATTAAATGAGAGAGAGAGAGAGAGAGAGAGAGAGAGAGAGAGAGAGAGAGAGAGAGAGAGAGAGAGAGAGAGAGAAGGAGGGAGGAAAGGTGGATGGAAGGAAGAAGAAAGGGAAAGGAAGAGAGTGAAAATAAATCCAGGACTCGAATCTTTCAGTGGAACAAACCGATCCAAGGCTTTCTCCCAGAGCACCTGCAGTTTGCAAAAGAATGAAGAAAAATAGAGAGGGCCCCATCTTCTGGCCAGGAGAAGTAACAGCGGTGGGTAGCAATCTCAAGGTTTTCTTCAGGTGGGGTTTGTTTGGCTTCGTTTATATTTTAAGGTCCGCCTGAAAGTTTGTCTTTCCAGGAGGTGACTGTCCTCAGAAGCTAGCAATTGCCTTATCAACATCTCTAGTCCTCATGGCAAAATCAGCGGGCAGTGAAGGCAGTCAGGAAACATTAGTGCCAGGGTATGTCCTGCGTCCCACATCTGGCTGTGGGCGGGCGTCACCCCAAACGTGCTGTGTGTGCAAGTCTCCTTCCTGGCGGAAAAGTAGGCACCACCCTTTGGATTCGCTGACTGAGAGATGGGCTGACTGTTCCAGAAAGGTCTCTCATCAGCTGGTGTCGATGATAATCTCCACCCCACAGCTCCAGCCTAACTGGACAGCTCTGGAATCTGCAAGGGTGAGGGTAAAATCTCACACGTACGCACGCACACACACCCCTCAAGTGCTCCTCAGCAAGGGTGCGTGCTTCGGCTTAAAGAGTCAAGACTGGTCGGGGCTCCCTGTCGATGGAGAATTCTGTGGAGCGTGAGGCAGGACTGGGGGCAGCATGGCGGTGATAACTGCTGCCTTCCTTTTCCTCAGATGAAAGAGGCCTGTGAGAAGGAGTCAGCCTGAAGGCTACACAAGCATGTCTACTTGGCTCTCTTCCTGTGGGGGGGCCTGTGCCCCCCAGGGGTGTCTGCTGGTAGGCCCAGCAGTGGAGGAGCCGGAGCTCCCCAGGGCTTCCCAGCTGAGGTGAGCTGTCTGGGGTCTCCTCTCCCCACCCCAACCACAAAGTGGGGCGCCCAACTTCCCCTGCAAGCAGCAGCCTGTGCAGAGGTCAGAGCCGTACAACATGGTAAAACCTGGGGCAGGATGGAGAGGCAGGAATTGACTGCCCACAACGACCCCCAACCCAAGGACATGAGTCTCTGTTCTGAAGCCAAGGACACTTTTCAAAAGTGGTATCAAAGGACACAATTAAGCCAAGAACTCCTCCATCTGACATTTTGGGGAGACAATGGGCCCCGTCCCTCTGGACCGTGCTGCCCCCAGCTCTCTCCCGGTCCCATCAGCCTTGCCTCCCTGGAGGGGAGCCCAGGTGTCTCCACAAAACCACAGCGCTTGTGACAACAGTAAAGCAATAACTAACCCGCCTTGTGCTCTTACTCCGCCAGGAATAAGAAACAATAGGAAAGGCTTTACCTGCATCATCTCATTTGACTTTTAAAACAAACTGTGAGGAAGCTATACTTCTCTCCTTTTTAAGGGCAAGAAAAGAGATTAGCCTGGGCCAGGACACCCCAGAGATCACCCTGCTACTTGTTTTCATTAATGGACAGGGATTTTGCTGAGCTCCGGATTTATCTGGCCATGTTCCAGGTACAAGGAAAACAGGCAGATGCGAGAATCTTCATAAAACCCACACAGAACCCGCATCAGACAGAGGATGAAAAGATGAAGGCGACATGCCGTAATTGGATTTCAACCCCAATGTATATATTCACATGTTGGAGGCCTGATTGGAGCCCCTGGTTAATTAGGGTTAAATGAGATCATCAGGTTGGGGTCCTAATCCAATTGGATGGATGACTCTTATATGAAAAGGGAGAGCTCCTTTCTCTCTATCCTCCCTCTCTCTCCCGCCCTCCCTTTCCCTCGTTCTCCCTCTCCTGCCCCTCTCCCTTCTCTGAGAGGAGCTCTCACTAGAAACAGAACCCACCAGGCCTTAATCTGGAACTTCCAGTTTTAAGAAATATGATCCATTGATGAAGCTACCCTGTCTGTGGAATCTTGCTAGGGCAGCACATGCCGAAAAATACATATATTCTCTGTCGAATGGCAGTGAACACTGGAGATGGGGTGTGTTGCTTTTCAGTGCTCCTTTATGTGAGGCATGCGGGGCAGTTCACTGATGTGGAGACTGGAGGGAAGAAAAGACAAAGATGGTGGTGAGTAAACCATGTGGGAGGTCGAGAAGGAGTCATCTAGACAGAAACACCCACCTGGAGGGCATTGGGAGTTCTTGGAAAACAGCCAGGAGAGCCTGAGAGCAGAACAGGTGAGTGGGAAGTCGTAGGAGAGGAATGGAGACTTATGAGCAGGGTTCACACCGGGCAGCCCACCCAGAGCCTCGCGCCTGGGTCCACACCCTGCAGGTACCTGGCTTTGTTGGTATAATGGGTAAATCTTCGTCCATTGCTTCATTTGAAGTCTTTGGAATCCCTCATCTAAAGAGTCTCTCATATCTAGAGTTGGGTTTGGCTTTGTAAATCAATTTGAATTGATTTCCTTTGAGTCAGTGAGTTGATCTCATTCACTTTAATTTATGTGACTTTCTTGTTTGGTCTCAATTTTTTGTCTTGTTATCTTACACTGTATAACTTGCACCATGTAGTATTCTTACCATGCTCCCTTTCCTGTTGGTGTCATCTTTTATTTTATTTTATCTTTTCTGCAGAATTAAAAAGATCATATGAGTCTAGTGGTTCTCTCGGTATTAGTTCTTTTGATAGTCCCACTAACTTCCTCTTTTCATGTTTAATCTTCATAACTGTCTGTCAGTTGTGAAAGTTATCCTTTTACTTTTATTCTGCTTCCTAGTTCCTCTCTTCCCATTTTTAAGTTTGTATTCCTTTTTCATTTTCTACTTTGAAATGTTCATAGGAAGTTGCAGAGACATCACAGAGAAATCCTCAAAATTACACTCAACACCAAATCAGAAATTGATATTGGTATGAGGTAAGGATAGTTTCATGTCACTTTGCAGATGTGTGAATTCTTGGGACAGCCACTGCCCTAAAGATACAGAAGATTCCCTCACCACAAAGCTCTCCTTTATGCTTCCCTTTATAGTTATCTCTCCCAATGCCTCCCAAATCCCTGCAAATCATTAATTTGCCTTCCATCTATGGTCTGCTGTTTTGAGAATATTACCTTTAATTAGTGCTAAAACTACAGTTTGCCATATTGATTTTTGCTTGTTCCTCCTGTTTTTCAATTATCTTCTTTTTTATTCCTCTAGATTCCTTAAAAATTGTCATTTTCTTTCTCTTGAGAGAAATTTCTTTAGTCATTCTTTTAGGGCACATAGACAGGTGATAATTTTTCTTATCTTTCTTTCATAAGAATGCCTTCATGTCTCCTTTATTGCTAAAGCCTATTTTGCTGAGTCTAGACACCTTTGGTTAGAAAAAAACTACCTTTTCTTGAGGATACTTTGGTCTGTTCATTGGCATTTCTGACTTCTTGGCTTTTCTACTCTCCAATATGGGAAATATGAAGCAAAAAATAGAACACTGAGGAAACTATCATCGCCCTGTGGTTTCCCAGGCTCTGTGGTTCCCATGATGTTTGCCTTTTCTACACCTTTCTGAGTTTTCTTTTTTGTTTTGGTCCAATGCTCATTTTTAAGCACTATGTAGGAGTAGAAGTATAGAAGAGTATGCCCTTTCCATCTTTCCAGAAATGAAAGGATATCCATCCATTTTTAAGTTGCATATTCCATTTCTTGTTAGAATATGTAATGTCTGCATTTTTAAATCAGTCTTTTCTTAAAGTTTCCTGTTATCTCTAGATTGAATGAGGAGAGGGCAGGTCTGCCATTGTTTCACATTGGGTGTTGATTCTAGAAGTCTGATGCTAATCTAATTCTCTCACTTCTCTAAGTTACTTTTTCCTTGGAGGGTCTGATGATTTTTTCTTTTTCACTGAAAACTGTTCATTTCACTAGTCCGAGTCCGCGTCTTATGGTTGATGGTTACAAGTCACTCTTCTCTAGTACTCTTCGAAGCTGACCTTTGTGTTGATTTCCTATGTCCTTTTGTTTCTGAACTTAAAGCTTTAAATATTAGTTCTGAACCATTGTTGTGATTTTTTTCTTTGAAGATACTAATCATAAATAGGTCAGACCTCCTTTGCCAATTGTTTTTGCATTTGAACACACTTTCTATTTCTCTTCTCCTAAGTCTTTTTCCAATTGACTTTTACACATTTTATTTCTATTTTATTCAATTTATTTCTGGCACATGGGTTCTATTTTTGATCCATGTTTTTCTATTTCTGATCCAAGGTGTTATTGCATATCCCTGAGTTTATTTTGGAGTGTTTCTTTAGCAGTTGTTTTGGAGTTTTCTTCTTCTGACTTTAAATTGGATTTCCTTGTAATAATTTCTATCAACAGAAATTCTTTGATTTTTATTTTCTAATATTTTACAGTAGTCTTATGTGGATGTCATCTGTTTTTCTGGGTTTTTATTTCTTTCATGAAAAGTGTTCCTAGTTTAAGATCACCCCTTTATGCTATTTCTTTCCTCTTCTCTGCAGTTTCTTTGATGGATAATTTTCATTGTGATGGAGTAGGGAAAGGAACGTTTATTTATCTCTGGGCATTCCTCATCTTCCCTGCTTATTTCTTAATTTCCTTCATTAATCTTTCTCCAAGGGGTACTGCTTCTATCTTTGAATCTCCCTCAGAAGTAATGCTTTTCAAATCATCCATTTCTTTTCTATCATACATTCAAGCTCTCCCCTGTATTTAGTGCTAAGAACACATAAGTTACAACTGTATTTTTTATTTTAGTGCTGCTTTTAGTGTTGGTGATTCTATTCATTTGTCCTTTAAATGCTCTAATAGCCACTACATTTTTCTTAAGCCTCCTTACTGATTTTGTCTATTAAGAAAGAAAATCCTTTTGACAAAATAATCATTTCTTGATTGATTCACTCATAATCAATGATAGTCTATCTGATAGAAATATCGGCACAGAGTTGATAATATAGCCATCACACGAAGAGGCATTTCATGTAACCAGGACTAAACTTTTAACAGCAGATGCTCAGCAGTCATTTAAATTTTTTAAGATAGAAATAGCCAGTGAATATGAATTATTGCTTTTGTGTCTGGAAGATCGCAGTTCTAGGTTGGTGGTCATTGTATATTCAACCTCATTTAACCAGCAAACATTCACAATGACTAGGGTCGTGGAGAGGAGAGATACCTCCCAGCCCATGGAGGAGGCCTTTATGAACTGGGGGAGACAGATAAGCATAAATTACTCTACAGAATTATAAGCACTTTTGTAAACATGTGAAGAGAAGTAAGATCGAGTCTTCTTTGGTGGCTCAGAAGAAACTTCACAAAGGATATGTTTAAGTCAGGTCTTAAGATGATGAGTAAGGAAGTTTGTAAGATCAACTTGTTCCAGGAATCAGTGTCTCTCAAAACTGCCTTCCAACAAGAAACACAAGCTGGAATCGACTCCACGCTTACAATTCACACACACACACACACACACACACACACACACACACACACACACACACACATACACACACACACATTCACACACACTCACTCACTCATACACACCAAACTAAGAAAAATTGGATCCATTCTGTTCTTAAAATGATACATAGATGACTTTGACCATGACAGTGTTTTAGAATCAAGCAGGAACTATTTTTATTTTGCAACCACCAAGCAAAGCCTCTGGTACTCTCGTATCCCATTCAGCATGAATTGAGATAGAAGTCCCTGACTTCGAGGTAGACATTACTTCTATCCCTGCGGTAAAGAGAATTCCACAAAAGGACCCCTTGTCTACCACTCAAGATTTCCTGAAGGAACAGAAAACTTCTCTCCACACCACAAGACTCTCACAGAATACAAAGCCAGGCCAGTCACAAAAACTTTGAGTGTTTCCATGGTAAGATATTGCTGAGGGGCTTGGGCTCATTCCCCAGCCTCCTGGCAGGTGATTCCAGACCTCAATAACATCTGAATGTTCTCTTCTGATGAAATACAGCGAGTCATCCCTCCTTATGCTTCTTCCTTCCAAGCAAATATAAATGCATTGTGTCGGTTGTTAGTTCATTCTGCTTTGTTTGATCAAAGGGAACAGGGAGTCCTTTGAGAAACCTCTCTTGGGTGGAAAGGTCA
The DNA here is from genome assembly GCA_004363575.1 of Solenodon paradoxus. Classification (NCBI taxonomy): domain Eukaryota; kingdom Metazoa; phylum Chordata; class Mammalia; order Eulipotyphla; family Solenodontidae; genus Solenodon; species Solenodon paradoxus. The sequence goes on from RJWH01002688.1 coordinate 15,587, forward strand.
GCTAGCTACTGCCCCTTATCCACCCCTGCTGTTTGTGTCTTGGTTAAAAATGGCAGAATTTTTATGAGTCAATCTTCCAGTTTGACAGGACACCCCCATTCGACGACAAACAGTATGTGGGCACAAGTCCCAGGAAGATACTTAGTACTTTAAATGGACTAGCCTGTTTTTCAACTTCCCAGGTTTCAGCTCCCTGTATGGTAAGCTGGTTGAGGAGATGGGGGAGAAGAGGTGCTAAATATTGGATAATGGCCCCACCCTTGAAACCTGGGCCTTCTTTTGTGGGCTTGCCTATAGCTCTAGTCTTCTGTTTTAAAAGACCTAAGGATTCTTTGAAGAAATACTAGAAGACATGTCCTGCCTCTCCCTCCTTTTAAATCTTTAAATCTGGCAGTGTTACTGGCTTTGAGGGGGGCAGACAAAAAATTCATAGGAATTAACCAGCTCCATTTATTGAACACTGGCTGTGAGCTGGCTGTGAATAAAGTGCTGGAAGCAGCCAGCACTCAGCTGGCCCTGGCCTCCTTCAGCCCTCTGCCTGGGGAAGCAGCCGGTCAAGGGCACGGCTCAGAGTTACTGCAGAGCTCCCAGCAGAAATGTGAGCCCCTAATGTCCAGCAGCCCAGTGATCTGGAAGCCGCTTGGTCTCCCTCCCAACCTCACCTCGAAACACTCTCTCGTGCTCACTTTTCACTTTTCCTTATTTACCTCCTCTCGCTCCAAATTGCTACGTACTTTTCCAACTCAGTGCTTTTGCATTAGCTGTGACTTCTGCCTGAAACACACTTTTCCTGGCTTTTGACAAGTGTGCCTCCTTCTTGTCTCCTTTTATTAAAAAAAAAAAATCAAAAACACTTTCAAACTGCACCAGTACTTCGCATTTTGATCAAAAGAAGCGATCCTGAGAGGAAGTGCCAAATACAAAATTAAATGATTGAAAAATGCTGAACAAACAGCCTTGGAATATACAACATATCAATGTTACTGAAATAGTAGAAATTGATGTTCTCTGTGTCTATAAAACCGTGGAAGCACATAGCTGATTTGGGAAATCTAGCCCATGCCAGTTTCCAAAAGTCAGAAAATATTTTGGTTAGCTTCTTCGACGCCTCTTCAGAATTTTCTGTGAGATCTGAATCATCGTCATCCTCTTCATCAATGTCTTCTGGTTTGGTTTTTCGTGTCTAACGCCAGCTGTAATATTCGCAGCCAGTTTTTGTAGAGAATTCTGCAGGTTTTTGTCATCAGTAGGAGCTGTTCTCTGTACCATCTTCTTTCTGCGAACTGTACGCTAGCCCCGTCTGTGAGCCTGAATGTTGGCTAACTTGTCTTGGTTTATGCTCTTGGTAAACGTGAAGCAAGGAGGCTTCTCCAGCACCAGCAGGCAGCAAGAGCAAACTTTCTGCTCCTGATTTGACATTCCTTCAAATTCCTTCAGACTCTGAAACTCTACATTTTGTTTTTATTGTTCTAATTCTTGTCTAAAAAAAAATAACACAGAAAAAGACAGGGCTGGATTCTTGTTAAAGGCAATAAGACAGATTTTATTCAGACTATTGCATTTAGGGAGAGAGACTTCACTGTAGACTGAGCTCAACTCCAACTAAGACAAAATTAACAGCTTTAAAGGGAAAATAAAAGGAGAACAAAAGGAAGCTATGGGGAAGTATAAAGGGGAGGGACAAAAGGGACTAAGGGTTATGGAGATGGAAAATTCCAGAAAGGGTGTGAGTGGAGAATTATTGAAAATGGTTTGGCAATGTGGCTGGGAAAAAAATGCATCTTGCAATATGGCCACATTTTGTAATATGGCCGCATTTTGTAATATGGCAGCATTTTGTTTACATGAGCAAAGACTCAGTTTAGGGATTGGGGTCATCTTAAAGAGCAAGGCCTAGTACAGGTAGAATCCAGGCTAAAAGTTAGTCAAGCCTGTTAGCACAGTGTCGAGGCAAGTCATTTTTGTCATGTGGGAGTTCATGGTCCACCAGCATTTCCATTTAATTATTTTAAATCAATATCTAGAATTGAATGGTGTCTATAGTTGCATGTCAAATAAGAAAAACATCTAACCAAATTTTAAATTTCCACTTTTTGTTAGCCTGCCTTTATTTGTCATATTGAAATCACTTGAGATTTATCAGATAGATTAATGATCAAAACACTCTTTAATAATATATTTTACTCTTTTTATTTCTTCTTTTATCCTACATCTTTCTCTTGGATTTACTTTATTTTACCAAATGTAATTTCTAGCATTGTTTTCAGTTAGAGTTTAAGTAGAGTAACTTATCTAAGCCACTGAAAGATTATCTACTTTGTCCTCCCATTCAAATTAAACAATAGCTTGGCTGGGTATAGAATGTCGATTATACTGTTCTATTTTCTTGTTTCCAGTGTTGTGATTCTTCCAATTCTTTTTGGAAAAAAAGATTTTTTTGCCTGAAAGACTTTTAGATTTCTTCTTTATCTTTGGTGTTCTGGAGTTTTTCTACAACATGTTTAATAACCAGATCATTATATATTCTTCCTGCCCAGGACCTAGCAGTTGCTTTTAATTTGGAAACCCATGTCTTCCTTGAATTGGATATATTGCTTCTATTATCTTTAACTATTTCTTTCCACTAGTTTCTGTGTTCTATCTATTCTATGTTTCTTCCAAAATCCCACTGAAAACATCTGGGTTCTCCTTCTAGTTTCTCCATTTTTCTTTTGTATTTTTCTCCTTGCCATTTTACTTTGTGTTCTGAGAACATTTCTTAACTAGATGTTTCAGCTACTAGTTCTCTCAGTTCTGTACATTCTGCTGTTCAGTACATGTACTGAATTTTCCTTTTCTCCCAGCAATTTTCTCCACCCAAGATCTCTAATGGAGTCTCCATGTTGGAACTCAGTGTCCTCTCTCTCCATTGGCTATTTGCGATCTTACTTTCATTTCTTTGATTCTCAGAACTTGTGTTGAGTTTGCTGACTCTCTTTTATTAGACTGATTGCCGAAATGTTTGATGAGTCTCAGTTTTGTGCTGATCTTTGTCTTTTTGATTCTCGGCCTTTGAAAGCTGGATTGACTGCTGCCAGTGATGATAAACCAAAGTGATATTGTACTGCTAACTAGAATGGTCAGTGGGTGGTTTTCAGTCAAGGAGATTTCTCATTTCCTGAGGGTGTCATCAGTCATCTATTCCACCTCTTAGATCAGTCTGGTGTATATGGCAAGAGTCGGAGGTGGGGGTCATCCAACCTCTCCTACCATGGTATTTAGAAGTCACTTTGACCATCAAAAGTTCCCACCTACCCTAAGATCCAATCCTCAGCATTTAGATAGAGTATCTGAAGGCCCACCCAACTTGAATCAGGCACCTATGGGGTATGTATAGGGTTACAGTTTCATCAGTTATTTGTATCCCATCTGCCTGAAGCTTTTCAGAAATTCTTATAATTTCTGGTCTATGAAGAGTAGTTTTTCTTACTCTACATCACTGTTATGGTTCATTTTATTTTATATTTAGGACAGGAAAAGGACATTGCATCATGCTGTTTATCATCTTAATACTATCTCTTGCATTTAACTTGCAAATTTGTTTTTGATTCACAGCTATGCAGGAACTACATGCATAAAGGTATATATCCAGTTTCTTTGCACTCATGTAAGTAATATTGCAATTAAAATAATAAATAATAAGACAGGAAACTCACCATTTAAATTTCTTCCCTTGGAAATGGTATCTATGGATTATCCTTGTTTGAGAAATATTGTTCTGGAGTTTTCATGAGAACTTACTTCATGTAGACTTGATTCAAAAATGACAGAGTGAGAAAGTAAAAATAGTACATCCCCATGAGAAAGAATAGAAACAGCATGCTGTTATCCTCTGCAGGGTCCCTACTTCCAGACTGGACTAGTTTATTTTGATCCTCCCACCTTCCTGACCAAGAAGAACAGGTGGAAGGAAGGGAAAGAAAGCAGAGACACAAATGACAGGGCTTATGCAATCATTTCAGTGTGTCAACTAGCATCCAAACATATTACATTGACCTGGATGTTCTGATGTCAGTGGGTTAGGTATTATCTCTATCTTACAAATGCAAAAGATGGAGGCTCAGCGGAGTCATGGAACTGGCATGGGACTTCATGACTACTTTGAACTGAGGAGAATTTAAGGACGGTTTTATGAAGGAATTACTTACAGTGCCATGGCAAGTCATAGGAAAATAGCCCATGAGGGCCTCCCAGGCTAATTAGAGCGATGACCACCTCCAGGTTCACTGGAAAAGGAGAAGGAATGGTTCTTGTATAGGACCCTCAATGTTTGTCCATAGGATGTATCTGAAAGACCCCAACTCAGAAAATATTTTTTAATTCCACAGAATACTTAAAATTACACAGAAAATCCATTCTCATGACTACTATAATAAAATGAACAAAATATTCAAATAAAATAACTGATGTATTATTTTAATTTCTTCTTTTTTAGCACAGAAGCTAATAAGATCTAGTGGGAAGTCCAAACAAGATTGTAATTTCAAAGTAGTGATGAACATAAAAGATACTGGATATAGCTGCACCTTCTGAAAAGTGGTATGAAAATACCCATGGTATCATTCACAGACATTGCTATACCATTTCAGTGTGATGCCTAATTAATAATTATAATAACTGATAATTAAAGGAAATAGTGCATTGTGGCTAGAGAGTCGTAGATATAAAGATACATGTTTATTCTCAAAATTAAAGTGCACGGACTTCTGGAACTCTATCCATAGGCTTTCTACTAAAAAAACCTCTTGGCTATCAAAACCTGGAAGAAAGTCATACAGAGATCATTTTGAAAAGAACAGCAAGCGTTGTAGAGGAACACAAAGCTGGTTCATGAAAACACTCCAAGGAGGGACCTGTGTAATAAATAAACCAATGTCTTTCTTCTTCACTCTGAGCCATGTTTGTTCTCCCCACTGATGCAGTTGATGTATTGGCTTCCCCAGTCAGAGAACATGATGAAGATGGCTGAAGAAGACAGCACTATGTCTTCAAATTCTGATTTCTATCCCTCATCCACATGCTACCCGTTCGCTCTATGTAGTTATAACTAACTTACTTTAAAAAGAACTCAAGTCCTTCCAACATCAAGAGATACTTCACCAGGAAATGTTTTCCTAACCACTACTCATATCCTATTGCTTATTCACATTGAAGACTTGAAATCTCCTTGATAGCACACATTTCAATGGACATAAATGTATCATTTATGTATTTGCTCGTTGTTTTGTATAAGTGAAAAATTAGATTGACTGCATGTAACAGAAAATGAAAATGAAGAGCAGTGACTGAAACACATGAAGATTTTTGGTTTTTATCTGTAACAAGAAGTCCAGAGGTAGACAGAACCAGGGGGTGGCTTATAGATGTTGATAGAGATCTTGGCTCCTTCTGTTTCTGCTCCACAATCCTTATCATGTGACCTCTACTCTTGAAGGTGCCTAATAGTTTCAAAAGTTCTGCTGGAACTTCAGGTATACATTGAAACAGGAAGAAAGGATAGAACAAGGAGGAAAACTTCATTTCAGGTGAAGTCTCATATTTCTGTAATTTTCTCCAGAGCCACATGAGAAAAGTTAGCATGGAAGATGTTTATTAAAGGGTGCCATTAGAATTGATGTGAAGGAACTAGAACATGGGAGAAGTGGAGTCTCCATGAAGGTTCAGCAATAGCCTTGCTGATTCCTCAAGGGACTCACAAGCTACAGTGTCAGAGTTGTCTCTGTTGAACTGTGATGACCAAGTTCATACCTTCTCAAAGATCACTGGTTATAGACCCATCAGGAAGGGTATGGCCTTGGGCAAGGCAGTCTCCACAGTGAAACCATCACTTAAAGGGATGACAACTGAAGGCTCTTCACTCCTTCACTGCCAGCCTTAATCCAGGATTCTGGGTCTACAAACCTTCACAAAAGGACCCTGGATGGTATCTCTCAATGTCTACCACGCTGTACCCCACAACTTCTGCTAACATTTCATTCACTAGATTTCATTAAATGTTCATCCCATCAGCACCAGTAACCATGAAATGTTTACTCACCAGATTGGTCAACATCAACCACTCAGGGTTCTGTTAATAAGGAAGGAGGCATTGAAAGTTTGGGAGGCATCTGAAAGTCTACACCATATCTGGTCCTGTGCTAGGTGGTGATCTTCATGACACAAGAAGCACATTTCAGTTCCATTAATGAGCAAGCTTACTACCAGGATCATGGTAGACACCTAATAAATATCTGAAAATTAATTAATAATCAAATGAATCCAACTTAGAGATCATAAATCTCTGAGATCCCAGACATATGTTTTCCCTCCCTAAAAAAACAAATAAACCATGAGGTAGGTCATTTTTGTTCTCTGATATACCCCGAACATCCTTATTTGATAGGCATTGAAGGATGAGAAGTAGTCTATTAGTTTGCTAGAGTTTCCATAATAAAATACATGGGTGCTTATAGGTGGTTCACACAACAGGAATTTATTTTCTCACCATTCTGGAAGCTGAACGTTTGAGATCAAGGTTTCAGCTGAGTTGAGTTCTTCCAAGACCTCTCTACTTGACTTGTACGTGACCATCTTCTCCCTTCGTCTTCACATAGGCTTCCTTCTATGCATGTCTACATCTTAATTTCCTCTTAGAAGAACAACCAGTCATATTGATTTAGGGACCACTCTTGCTTGTCAGGATTAGGAACTGGGCTGTGAATTCCATCGATGCAGTGTTGAATCTCAATTTCTATGCTTCAAAGTGTACGAGCATGTCAAATTACATCAGTTTCCTCATTCTAATTACAAAGTCATAAGTGTATATAAATACATATCTTATATATGCAAATATATTATATTATTTGTATAGAACATATGACTTAGTTTGTTTTATAATACACATTTTTATATTACATATAAATATATTACATATATCCATATAATGTCTATAAAAGGAGTTGTAATAATAGTTGCTACATCAGAGGTTATTATAGTTATAAATGAAGCAATGCATTTAAAAACCACATAAACAGATAGTTGTTATTTGGTAAATGTGTTTAAATGTGTGTTGTGTGCAATAAAAAAGGGATACAGAAATAAAGGCAAATTTCCTATTCTGTGGAAATCCACACTTTACAAGGGAAATGGTCCAATTGTGACAAGTCCTGTGATCGAAGAACTAACTACCAGAAGAACACAAAGGATGAGCGGTCACACAGACTTGAAAACTCCCTGGAACAGACAAGCAACCTCTATGCTAAGCCCTAAAGAAAAAGTGTGAGGGAAGAGATTGGAAGCCTTTATGGGCACTGGGAAGAGTTATGCAAATATGGAGAGAAGAGGGCTTAGCCTTTGCAAGGAACCCAAACAGGTCATTAAACTGAGGAGATAAAGTGTGATGAAAGGTGAAACCAAGCTTGGAGGGCAACAAGGAGCAGGTCCTGGGTTTCTCACTGGGTGGGGTCGGCCTCCAAAGGGAGTGATTCATGTGGGACTGGAGGTTTCTGATGAAGGCAAGGATTAATGGCGATCTATGTGTTTTGTTCTTGTGGGAAAAAAAAAAAGAGTAGTATGAGTGTTTTCCTGTAGGTCTCATGTATCTTCCCACCTTGGTCTTTTGTTAATTACTTGCAGAAGACACGAGCACCAACATGATTTTTGCCTCCACCTTGTTTGTGACTCATGATGGGAATTCTGAGTAACAGGCCCTTGTCACTCCCAAACCTGAGATTAGACTTCAGGAGAGACACATGGAAACCTCTGGTGCCAGCAACAGTCCTTGTCAGCTACGTCTTCTCTCCTGTTTGTCTCCTTTTGTCTCTTCTTCCCCTACTTCTCCATCTTCCCTTCCAGTGATATTTTGGATCTCATTAAAAGTGACTGTGAAAGTAATGATGGTTTCCTGCTGCTTATGATAAGCTGGGAATCAAAATCAGCAAACTTTTATTGAGCACCTTCTGTGTGCTAATTTTTACATTTTTTCTGCCATTTCTATTTTCTAGATGAGGAAACTGGCTTTCAGAAATGAGTGCTTTGCTCACCAATACTGTTGTTCTCCTCCTCCTAAATAGACATTACCTTTCTCAACCCAATGCGTTTAGGTAGTATTGCATGGAAAATTCTCCCCAGTGGAATGAAAAATAAATTAGAAGTGGTAGTTCCCATCCAGCCAATGGGTTAAAAATACATAGACCTTCTCTACACTCTGGATTTTTCATAAGCACTTGGTGGGACTCAGTGGAGGACTGGAAGGATCTTGGAGAAGGTGAAGAAATTCATGAGGCAAAGACACTGGTCTCCAAATGAGTGTGGAGCAGAGAATCCCCAGTCTCACCCTATTCACTCACTCGTCACTGACCTATATGGGACTCCAGCATGATTCAGTAATAAAATTTTCTTGTTTTAAGCCCCTGAGACTCAGAGATTACTTATTACAGCAACTAACTGACACTGAGTAATATATAACTGGGTCAAGATTTATGTCATTCAACCAATATTTATGGAATGCCCTCCAGAAACAAGTTCAGCAGTGTAGTTCGGAGCACTGAATGATGAATTCCAAGGGAGTATGTAAATAATGCCTAGATGATGAAAACTTAAAAGATGGCTGCCCCCAGGATTCCCAGAGCAAGTGAATTTGAAAGCAGGAACTTGAATGGCACCCTCAGCCCAGAATAATGAAGGTTGCTGAAATGTCCTGCAAGGTCTTAGCTCTGAAACCAGGGAGAGCAGTTTCAATTCCAACTTTATTTACTAGCTGAATGACCTTGTGGGTTCTGAGTTTCAGCTTTGCTATTTCCCCAGCTGCCTTCATTGATGGATTTGGGCACTGATTAAGGGCTACCCAATGGAATGCAAGTGTGAGGGATCTTTGTCATTTTCTGACCTGGTTCATAAAAACCTCCTGTGTATTTTCTCCACATCTACTTCCTTGTTCCACTGGCAAGAATGGAGAAGACGTCAGTTATGAACCTGGAAACCATGAATTGAAGGATATGAAACCACACATTGAAAGGAGCCTGGTCCTTAAATCACCGCATGGAGGAGCCACCCACAGATAAACAATACTCACTCTGAACTACCAATAATGAGAAATAACCTATCATGTCTGATTCATTATATTTTCAGGGATTTGCTTGCTAAAGCAGCTCATATTTCCTTCAACATAGGTTGATAATCTTATAATCAGAAATACCTTCTGTCGGCAGGAAGCTGCATTTATGGTAAAAATTATGAAGAAGAGTTAGATTAGTTTGTGTCCTTGCGAAGCTTTAGGGTTAACAGAATCTTGAGATGTGGACAGAAATGAACTAATACAAGATAAAAGTTGAAAATGTTTAAAGAAATAAATAAACATAGGATTTAAGAGAATGAATGGCTTGTGTCATTGTGTAGCAAGGGATGGTTTTCAGAAGGAAGATGGAGTCATCTTTGGACTGGGACACTGAGCAGCACGCAGAGATGCCATTCTCATGGAATAACTAAGTAAAACCAAAGCAGTGGGTCACAGTGGCTAATTCAGCAGGCGGATGGAGGGTGTAATGAGCAAACGGAATGGGAGGGTGGGGTGCTCCCTTGTGGCTCAGGTGGCTGAGATGGTGGGGGTGTGACCCATGTTGGGTCCCACAACCCAACATCCCAACCCAGCTGGGGGAGAACCAAGATAAAACAAACAAACAAAAATGCTTCCTCCTCTTCCTCCCACCTCCCTCCCTCCCTTCTTCTCAGCCGTTCCTTTCTTCCTTCTTTCTTCCTCTTTACAAAGAAAGAAAGAAAATATTTCTGCAAAATAAAGCTTAAGTGAAGCTAACAATTTAAATATTTTCCATGATCCAACTTACTAGTTCTTCTAACTAAATATGAGGAAAGGCACTTTATGGGTAGATGCATTTTTTTTTTAAGTTTGCTTGAGTCTCTCTTTCATTATTTTTATAGCACACACATAGTGGTCACGCTATGAGTGTCCTCTTTATCATCATTGCTAGAAGCAACAAATCCATCCAGCTTCTCAGGCCAGCCAGGCCAAATTGGGTCTCTTCAAAATGCCTGCAATTCTCATCCAACAAGATACCCCAAATGCACTGACTGGTCAAGCAAGAAAGAGATAGTGATAGCAGCTTCTCTTTGGGGAAAACATTTCCTACTGTCCCCCAAGTCATGTCAAATTGTCCTTTAAGAGAGAGTCGCTGATACCACATCATGTTTATGAAGAGGAAAAGAGAAGGGAAACAAATGGGACTAACATTTGTCTAGCATCTTCTATCTACCATGTGCTTTATATTTATTATCAATCAAGATAATCTCATAGAAAATTCTTCCCCCAACCTCTGTAGGATAGGAACCAAAGTATTCTTAATTTTTAAAAACCTATCCAAAGTTCAACAGCTGTAAGAATCAGAGATAAAAGCAAGTTTATCCTGGCTTGAGAATTCATGCCATAATTAACTTGTTTATAGCCACATGTGTAGTCCAATCATGTTTCATAAAATGGCCTAAGAAGATAAGTGCTAAATAACAGTGTCAGTCTCCTCCATAATATTGAATAAAAGTAATGTAAAAAAATAATCAGTTGAGGTTATTTCAAAATGTTCTACAAAGAGGGAAGATTTGAGACTGCACAATTCTAGATACTATTAATTTTAAGCATCATTACAATATGAATATTATAATATAGAACATTATAACATCCTGCTGTGAAAGTTATTGTCATGGTGTTTTCTGAATGCATTTATTTCAAAAGCTACTCTTTAGAACTCATTGGTCTTACATATGAATAATGCTAATTAAATATGAATTTTGATCAATTTATGCACAAAGCCATTTGATCTTGAATTCATTCATATATGAATTCACCAAACACTTACTGAATACTTCCTAGGTTTTATGATCAAGGTTACAGCTTTGCTATAAAGCAATTTAATCTCATGCTCAGAGGAAAATGAATAAATATAACAACCATGGCATGCATGCCCTGTTGAAACAGCAGTTAGGTCCACCAAAGCAGTCCACATATATGCCAAGGATACGGGTTTGTGTCCTGTCCCAGGGCCAGGTAGAACAAGCAAGATAGACAACTGAAATTAAAAAATATATATAAATAGATAAAAAAAATATGTACATATAGACCTATCTATCTATCTATCTATCTATCTATCTATCTATCTACCTACCTATCAACTATATCACCTATCTACCTCTAACGGCCATAAGGTAACATGGCAGGAGTGAATATAGAGATGCTATGTGAGATATAGGATTAGCTCAAGGGCCATCTATCTCATGGGAAGAGACTTCATAGAAATGGTGGTACCAGATATGTCTTTGAAAGGTGAAGAAAGGGTAGCTCGGTGGACAGCCTGGGGGTGGGGGCTATCACAGGTCAAGGCAGAAGTAGGTTTAAAGGTTTAAAGAGAAGTGAGGGAATGTGTGGGATCTTGTCTAGTTTATTGGGGAGTTTTCTGAAACTGGACAAGTAAGAGAGAGGAATACAGGGATGGTGAACTCTTGAGTGTGCTGGGCTTCACTAGGCATGTTAAAACTTCCCTTCTTCCCTCTATATTGAGAGAAAGGTGTCCTTGTGATGACTTCTATTCACTTCACTAACATTTGGACTCCTGAACAAGGCTCATTACCAGAGAAGCAGAACTTGGCTTGCTCAGTCCATGTCTTATATCTTTGAAATGAGGGTCTAAGTCCCCTTCATGGAGGAGACACAACTATGGAGGTCGGTCATTCTTTCTCCCAAGTCTCCCACAAAGGACATTTCATCAAGTGCCAAAAGGATTCTGGGTTTTAGAAGGTAATTTGGAACGTCTGAGGAGAGTAACAGGCTGTATGTGAAATACTATGCAGATAAAAAAAAAAGAACAGCTTTTTCGTGACTTGCACAATTTTCAGAACTCACCCACCTCTGTTCTCCACTGAGCTGTTGATAGGGAAGGCAGAACTTAGAGACCTAAGAGTGTTCACAGCCAGGCTTCAAGGTTAAATGAAACTGTTACTGAACAGTTTATGGTCCATCCCTCTTAATACCGAGGAATGGTTTCATGGAGATCAAAGTTAGCCACCACATTCTTAAACTTAAAGATGTGGGACATTCCAAGACTTTCACATACTCCCTGTATAACCTATCATTTATATTTGTTTATAAAAATCATTTAAAGGTATTTAAGTTTGCAGCTTGTTTATACCATGAGAAGAGGTATTTTAAATGTTGCCTTTTTCTCAGATACACTTTCCTCTCATTTGCGCAAACTTATCTTTTTAAAAATGGAAGCAGTACTCCATAGTTCATTGTCATATCACTACTGACAAAGAGAATGTGTTTCAGACACATATTCATTTAAGACAAACATAATAACTATAGTCAGAAATTACATAGGAGACTTGGAAGAACTTTCAGAAAACAGTGGGTGGACCAAGAACCAAAAACCATGCATGCGCGAGTTACGATGGAGAGAAGAGGACGGTCTAGAGAAAAGTATCCCTTTCCAAACTGTATCCTTCTGGAACCCATATGGTTAAGTATTTCTCAGAAGAAAATGGAGGTTTTGTGGTTAAATGAGTTGATTGTATCCCCTTTGAAGATATGCAGATTAGCTTAACAAAGACTCTGAGAAGTTCTACAGTAGAGACATTTGTAAAATGTCTTTCAGTTCAGGTTTTTTCTTACTTTTTCACCATGGATAATTTTTCTCGTATAGCTCTGGACTACAGATTCAAGAAATAGACTGAGAAATGCTATTTGAAGTTGAGGAAAGTGAGTGAGTAGTTGACCTACCTTTAGCAGAGAAGAAGACTTACCAGCACTTCTGTCAAATACAAAGGTTATTTTGCAACATCCTTCTCAGAAGGTCTTTTAAAAATGAAAGAGCATGTGTAGGGAAGTTTTTGGAGGGAAGTGTACTGATGTCTGCAACTCACTTGAAATATATCAGAAACAAGCTGGATGGATGAATGGACAAAGGGACAGAAAGATATGTGATAAGACAAGTATAATAAACCATTAATTATAGAATCTAGGAAGTAGTATTAGGCATTCACCACAATTTTTTAGAAAGTTTTCTGAATGTTAGTCAATTTTATAAATAAAATGCTGGAAAAAATAGAATGCATATCCAATCAACACTGCATGAAGTATGGCTTACAAAGAGAAAGACTTGTTGCGCTTTCAGCACTCCATCATAATTACCACATACTGTGTAGTAAGTACTGTGACAAGTACTCTACATGCTTTTTTATATGAAATCTCACTTAATATTCAAACCAACACAAAGGTACATGTGGGGGAACCCCTTCACAAGGGGACATTTGAGGGATCCCCATTTTAATGAGACAAGAAAAACTCAGTGAGTTAGTGTCATGACAAAATTTATACCAGGCAGACATGCTTTTATGTCATGTACAAGAGGAGCCCCAATTATCAATGGCCAAGGGAGATTTTCCCTTCCTGCATACTCTATCTGCCCTACACTGCAGTCTTACTTTAGAGCTGAGTTACTTTATAGCTCATTGTGAGGAGAAGCAGAAAAGTAGACTTATCAACCCCAGAAGGAGCCAAGACTTGCCAGAAACAAGAGATGCAAAAAAGAAAGAGAAAGAGGAAGCCAAGGGCTGGACTATGGAGACAGGTGTGGACTTTGCTGCTGTGGATGGACATGAAGAAGGAAGGCTGCCAGCTCAGCTCCTTTGGGGAGATAGTTGAGAATCAGAGGAATGGCGGAAAGGAGTTTTCTAAATACTGTGGTGGCATATAAATAAGATATCCTTTCACATTCTTTGAGACGCCCAGTATAAGACTGAGGTTACTTTTAGGTCTTTGTCTTCGGAACCATATTTCTTTCAAGGTGATATTTCTTTCCTCTACTTTTAAAAAAATGTGTATGGGACACGAGCTTGTGTTCCTATGTGGAGCTCAGGAGGAGGTCACCTCACACAGACCATGGTAGCAGCCATCACCCGACTTTCTCTGTCCCTGATGGAGAGTTGCTAGCAGGGATACGAGTAGAGAAGCAGATGAGCATCCTGCTCCTTTTCTCAATATGTGTGATCTCAGGGTCAACCACTCTTGCCCAAATTATCTGTTTATCTCTAATTATCATGGGGCTTCTAAAGACAATAGAAATGGCAGCCTATTGAACTGCTATCTGAAATATGTATCTAAATCCCTCCAGGTCAGGGATGAGTAGCAAGAGGAGCTTGGGTTTCAGTTTGGTTTCTGGTTGCTTCCATCCTGAACCCCAAAGGATAGCAGTATCTTTGGTCCAACCCACGAGAGGCCATGATTTCCGGCCTGCATGTGGAGCCAAGAATTTAGGACTGTGGGCTTCATATTTTCCTGCTATAAGATTTCCATTTCCGCTAGCACAACTGCCCACTCAAAAGGTCTCAGAATTTCATATTCCAGGTGGTGTGACCAGCCCACAGGTGCCCACAGCTCACCTGGACTGGGCACCGTGCTCTTCAGGCCTGGATATTGGATCCACAGTTTTTACTGTCTGGTAGAGAGTTTTGAGAACCCCTCCCTCAGCTGGAACTGGATTCCCACTGCCTGGAACACTAATGGGGCCCTCTTAACACTGTTTCACCCATTTTCTGAGGGCCTGCTCCTGCAGCCACCTCTCTCCTGATGATTGTTTCATCTGGGCTCCTCTTTGGGGGAAAAAAATGGTGCTGGGAATCAAAACAGACAAAAAAATCTACCAAAGGCATCTTGGTTGAGAGTGGGGAGGCTGTGAATGTGAGGGAGGGCAAGAGAGATGGGAAATCTTGGTACCAACTGTTCAGGTTTGCTGTGAGCCTAAAACTATTCAAAAAAACAATAAGTCTGGTTTTTTTTGTTTTTTTTTTTTAAAGCATGTTGGATCCACAGACCTTCTAGATAAATCAGATTTGGAGTCTGCACAGCTGAGAAAAATGCTGCCTCGCCTTGGGGCAGACCCTGGACATGGCCGCCACCTCCGAGCCCACTGTGGCTACTCTGTGTCCTGTCTCCACTCCCGGCCAAAAAGGAGCAAATGTGAGCCTTGCTTTGGGGGCCACGTGTTTCCCACTCAGTTTCAGGGGACAGTTCTGAGTGAGGCAGACGAACTCATTTGCTGTCTTTGGTGGTTCTCCAGAAACAGACTCTGAGATCAGGATCAGCAAACAAGCAGTTTATTCAAGAAGAACCTAATAATAGATGATATGAGAAAATATAAGATGTGTTATAACAAATATAACAACCTCATCCAGATTTAATGTTTGCCTTTGTAGGTCAGTGTAGTGTAGAGGAAAACTGACAAGAAAAAAGCTGTAGAAAACATCAGGCCACCCGGTTAAATTTGTACTTAGAAAGCAAGTTCTTTCTTAGTGAAAATATATCCCGGAGAGGCCTGGGACACACACATACTAAACGTGTGCTTGACATTTATCTGATATTCAAATGCAATTGTCACTTGTTTGTTAAACTGGTAACTCTACATGAAGTCACTTAACTCCTCTTCTGTGAAATGGCCTTGTCCCCCGTTAGACCACAGGAGTCACTCACTAGGTAGCTGTGACAGTGAGTTTCCCAGCAGAGTTTATTCCTCGCACCCTAACCTCTGAGACAAGACGGTAGCTTGAAAATGCAAGTATTAGGTGTTTTGATATTTTCTTTTCTTTGGGAAACATGATCCAGACAAATTGTTCTTTTATCAGATAGAAACTTGTAAGACAGGGGCCGGGACAGAATTCGCTGCATTGTCTATGATCTGGAAGGAGGGATGGAAGGAAGGAAAGAAGGAAAGAAAGGGAGGAAGGAAGGAAGGGAATAAGGAGGAAGGGAGGAAGGAAGGAAGGGAAGAAAAGGAAGGGAGGAAGGAAGGGAGGGAAGGAAGGAAGACCTGAGTAATCTAAAACTCTTCGACAGAAGAATTGGAGAGCAGCCAGACCAATGTGGGTGGGAAGTAACCTTAGGCAAAGGGAAGAATGGGAAAGGTTTATAGTGGCTGCCACCTTCACTCTGAGGGTGAGTCTGGAGCTGGGCCAGGCAGTCTGATTCCAGAAGCCATGTTGTTAACCACTACGCTTGCCCCTCTGACTTACTACATCTGAGTTTAAAACCAACGTGGTGTCCTTCAGTTGCTTTGGGGGAACATAAATCAGGGCCTTGATGGTGGTAAACATCTTTCTTACTAAAATATGTGCTATGGTGAGTGGTAGTCCCTCCAGCTAGCTGTTAGGAGATGGTGCCACTTGCTGGCTGTGTGATCTCGGGTAGATGGGTTGTCCTCTCCGCTGCAGAGTGGTCCATCCTGCGGGTCGATCCGCTGAGCTCGCCGAATTATGCTGAGGACCCTCTGAGGATCCTGGTCAGCAGTGCAGTGTTATTCAAGGAGAACGGAGCCTGCTTCTTGAATCACCTTGAACTTTCTCCCTGTTTCCCAGTCCTGCTCCTGGGAACAAAGACGTCCATTGTCTTGTCTGGCCTTCTCCCGCCAACCTCCCCTGTGGTACGGAGCCTTCCTCTGATTACAAAACTGGTTTCACAATCTCGCCAGGACAGGATGTTTCATTCGATTCCAGCACAGCTTAGATGACCCAGATTGAAGAGCGTGCAACTCATCCTTCACTGATCAGGGTTTGTGGCTGCTGCAAGCCTGCCCGAACCCATCCATTCGGTTGTAACACCAGAGTCTTCGGAACAAAGAATGGCGTCACGTCTCAGGGTCGCAGCTGGTTCCTCCCCTGTCTTCCTAAGCAGGTGCCTCGATCTTATTGGCTCCTTTGCCTCTTGAGACAAATGAAAGCTAAGGCCTCTCTTTTCAGGAAAAAATAAAAATGAAAAAAGATTTACCTGTATGGGTGCACACACACATACACACACACACACACACACACACACACACACACACACACCCCATTTTGAAGAGATTCACAGCCCCTCTGAACCCAAGGACTGTAGCTCAGTGGTAAAACATTTAGCCTCTGATGTCAACTGGCTCTAGTTTTAAATGCTGGCGGTATGTAAAGTACCCCATAATGTCCTAGAGTATGTGCGCAATACATAAGAACTACCTTAGGATTAAAGTATCACCTTTAGACACACCGTGAGGCCCCAGAACATGTTAAACAAAACAAATGAAAGAGGCTGGGCAGCTTAAAGAAGTGATTTCCTTTTTCTAGAGCAAAGAGGTTTGCACTGAGCCTGGGGAAAGGCTGGTGTTGATCCCCCTCTGGCGGCCTGTGGTTGACACACACCCTTTTTGGGACCCCAGTGCGCACCGGCAGGGCTCTGGGGAGCAGGCAAAGGGGAAAGGGGAGGGGAGGAAATAGGGGCTCACACGTTAGCGCTGAGCCAGGGAACCTACTGGAAAAGCCCAGGACAAGTCCTTTTCTTTCTCTTGCTGCCTGTTAAGTCCTAATTATTGCATTTGCTGAGCAAATCCTTCCTGGGCATCTGCTAAGGGAAGGAGTCATGATAGGGAATGAGTGAGACCCATCCCTGCCCACACATCCTGGGTCTCCTCTGGAGTTTGCTTTTATTTTCTGACTTACAGTTTTCCTTGAAATTGGAGGGTGCAGATAATACTAAATGTGCTCACGGATAAGAGCAAAGGCTTTCAGATAGGACTCACAGCCTGGAGGATTGAGTCATCGCAACATGAGCTCCTGGACTCAGTTTTCTTACCTCTAAATTGGGTTTCTCATCTTCCTCACCGATAGCATTGGCGGGTGGGTTAATTGTGTTTGGGGGTTTCTAGTGGTGGGCTTACCAGTAAAGGGAACTTAACAAGTTGTAGATATTGATTTTGCTTTTATTGAGGAATGATATGCTCTGAAAGTCTCTATTTTTTTTGAAAATTCCAGAATACTTGTGAGATGAGGTCAAACCACCTGAAATTCAGCTACTTCCAGCCTCCTTTCAGTATGGTTCAACCTAAGAGAAGAATTGGAAAATTCAGACTAAACACTAGAAATTACATGTCACACCATCCAGAGAGAGACATTGAGGTGTGACCTCTGATTTCTTGTATATTTGTTAAACAAATTATGCTTATTTGAAGTAGGAATAAAACCTAATCAGGTCAAATGTCTTAAATCTCAACCTGGTTAATGGATCAAGAAGATGATGTGGTCCATATATACAATGGAATACTACACAGCCCTGAGAAGAGATGAATCCTGTCCTTTGAATCAATATGGATGGAACTACAGAGGATTATGCTAAGTGAAACAAGTCAAAAGAAGAAAGACAGATACCAAATGACCTCACTCATAGGTGGAATGTGAACAGACAAAACAAAGGAATAGATGAAAAATAACCGAACCTGGAACATTTGCAACAGAACTGAGGTCACCAAAAGAGAATAGGGCAGGTGGGGGCAATTGGTGGTGGAGCCCAGGACAGTGGGAAAGAACCCTGGGTGATGTGATGGAGGGCAGGGTGTGTCGATATATATCTAAGAAATGAGGAGAGTGCACAGGAAATCATTTTAATGTGTAGAATAGCTACTCCAATAAAAAAAAAAAAAAGAAGAATTTAAATTTAAAAAAAAAAAGTCTCTATCTGGGTGTACCCTGCAGGCCTAGCGGAGAAGTCTGTTGGGAAGTCCATTGTCATCCCAAAGACGAGGGCTTGGGACCTGTGGGCCGGGCAACAGCCGGGATGAACAACTAAATGAAATAAATAAAAATGCTTCTTCCTCCTCTCTGCCTGCCTGCCTACCTGCTCACCTTCATCTTTGCCTGCATCATTCTTTTAAAATGAAAGAACGAAAGAGATAATAAATATCAGTGTTTAAAAAAAAAAAGTGGAAAAAAAAAAAGAAAAAGAAATATGTGAAGAAAATTTTCAAAAAATAAAATAAAATAAAGCTCTCTATATGGGTTTGGGTTTGTCCTACTGATCTAGTGGTAACGTCACCAGACATGGTCCACATAACATCCAAGGTTCGACCCGGGTTCGAGACCCCAGACCAAGGGGAGCCCCCAAGATGAACAACTAAATAAAATGAATAAAGTGCTTCTTCCTCCTCTCTTCCTTCCTGTCTGCGCCCCTTTATTCCTGCTTGCACCTTTCCTTTAAAAAAACAAACAACTAAAAACAGCCCTCCATCTGATCAGTGAAGGAGGCTCAGCATGTCTCCAGAGGGGGCCGGGGCTGAGCAGGGAGCCGGCAGATGCCCGGGGCACTGTGAACACCTTCTCTCTTGAGTCTGCTGCCTGGGCTAAGGTTTCTGTAAGACATGTGGCAAGAGTGACGAGGCCTCAGTCTGGCCCTTCACAAGTGCTGACTCAGCGGGGCCACTTGGCCCTGGCCAGGGAAGGAGATGGCCCTGACATTTTCATCAGCCGCCCCTTAAGATGAGATGAATGGTTGTCTTGACTTTAGCATTCCCCAGCCACGTTGGGTAATCAAGGCTTCTGCAAAAGCACAATTACATACTGTGGCGGAGTGAAACTGCCATTTCTCTTTATTGTCCCAAGCTTTCTGCCAACATAAATAACTCCTCACTATTTTTAGAACAGAGACATAGCTATCAGGCTGTGCACAGCCCAGCAGGGCTTAGCAATGCAAATAGAGAATGTTCTAATTGTTCTCCTCTCCAGTGAGGGGTATTGTGAGCTGGGTCTGAAGAACCCCCTCAGTGAGTCTTCTGCCCTGACGTTGGTGAGACTGTGATGTAGACACAGTTTATCTCCACAGACACTCATTTTGTTCCCATATTCTGAGTGAAAGAATGAGTGTACACACCTGTACAAGAACACTGGGCTAGGAATCAAGAGCTTTGGGTTTGAATTCTGACCCTGGTGAGTCATTGACTCCCAGCAAGTTCCCCACCGACCCTGGATTGCACAGCTCACCACGTAACACTAAGAGATTCAAACCAGATGAGCCATAATTTTCCTTCTGTTCTAGTTTTCAAGTTCTTTAAATATTTAGTGAAAATTCTTTCTCAGTAAGTCTATGAAATAACAATAGTGGGAGTCCAAAGGGCAAAGGAGAATTGGAAAGTTATGGGAGTATATTTTGTTCCTTAAGAGCACTACTGTGAGAATGAAAAGGTGAAGGACATTTTCCTGACGTATCAACGAGCAAATGGGTAGATGACTCAAAAGAAAAGAACAAAATATTTTTAACTCAAAGGCAAATCCTCAACACATTTGTGGAAAGGTATTCAACTATATGAATCACCAAGGAAATACATATTAAAACCAGAGAGAGATACCTTTCCAGACACACCAGAATCTCTAATGTTAAAGAGACTGATGAGGCCAAAAATTGAAGCAGCCGTGGAGCAATAAGGACTTCATGACTTCATAGCTGGAGCATAAAATGGGACGGCCATTTTGGAAAATGGGTCAGCACTTTCCATGAAAGCTGAACTTACATACATTCATGATCCAGTAGTTTCACTCCTGAGTGGTAAACTCCACAAATATTCCTACACAGGTCTCTCAAAAGGCTTGTACAAGAAAGCAGCACTGCTCTTAAACATTGGAAAGAAGTCAAATTTCCATCAACCGAAGAATGAATAAATAAAGGTGGTATATTTACACAGTGGAATTTTAAACAGCAATGATTATCAGCAAACTTCTGCTAAACGGAACATCTTGGATGAATTTCAAAATACAATACTGAGCAAAAGCAACAAGATACAAAAGAGTACCTATTGCATTATTTCATTTACACAAGGGCTCACGATGAGACAAAACTAACCTCTGCTGTTAGAAATCAGGGTAGCATTTCCCCTTGGGGATGGGAAAGGATTCAAGGGGGTCTCTGAGATGTTGATACTGTTCTGTTCCTTAGTTTGAATTTTAGATTTTTAGTGACAGATAGGTATTGTTTATAAAATTTCATTAATCTATACACTTCTATATAATTTGGGGGGAACATATATCAATAAAAGGTGGTTATAAGCAAAAAAGAGAGAGAGACTTAAATTTCATGATATTTTTGGTATTATTTCCCTAATACCACTATCAGAGGCTTTAAAAAAAATCTATTGCAACATGTTGATTATATTCTTTCCCAAACTTACTTTGTGCCCATTATTTGATAATGTGCTATTTTTCATGGTTCTGTGATTATTCATTGGCTTTCGTCTGGCCCTGCCAACTGACCACATTGTGAGCACTAGAATAAAGAACCTATGCCTTTTATCTTTGGTTCAGGCAGGGTGGACTCACAAGAATGTCAAACCAGCCCGTGTCGTCTTCAGGTCCCATTACTGAGTGAGTCTATGTTCCCATGCTCCAGGGACTAGGTGACTGGACTCAATGTGACCTGTCACCCTAAGCCTGTGCCCACTGACTACCCTCATTCCTGGAACTTGTGACCCAGTTTTCTCTATGCTCCCAGATGTAATCATTCCTGCTTAATCTTCAGCAAGACAAAGGCCCAGAGGTGTATCTTCAGGATACTGGTGCCCAGATTCTTGCATAAATCATTCTTAGGTACATGAAAGTAAATGATAAAATGAAACACGTCTCAGTAAGACTTATAGATAGATTCCTTAGTTTGAGAGTTGGTGTGAAACTTTCCTCAGTTGAGGTTCTACCCACCAGCTCCTATACTGAGATCCCCTGTATATAGTTTCTCTAATAAATCTCTGTTCTATCTCATAAGTGTGCCTGTCTTATTCTGTGAACACAAGTTACCTAGTCACTTTGGTGAAACCTGTCCTTTCCCACAGCTGAATACATACTATACTGTTGTCCTTAATCCCGGTTTTTCTATACTTATCCATGTGTTGACAATAAACCTGTCGGACCTACTCCTGCATTTCCCACACATAACCTGCTCTCTTTTCTTGACATCTCCCAGTTCTGCACATATTCAGTAGTTGATCCACACAGGATACTGTGCTTCCCCCAGGGGTGTCGAGGTCATGAGACCCTGACCCCAGAAACAAACTGGATGGTCAGGAAAAACACACCTGGAAGTGGAAAACACCTTCTCAATTTACTACGTATAAGGCAACAAAGAGGAGAGGGAGATGACCAAATCACAGGTGGCTCAGAGAAGCGTTCAGAGTCAGCCTAGAATAGAGTCCTGAGATGAGTAGGGCTTGGCCAGGGGAAGAGGGTAGAGAGGCTACTCAGAGGAAAGGGTGTGTGGAAAATCCAAGAATCATAAGCCCACAGAGCATCTATGGTGTGCTTACAGGTGCCCACAGGTTTTGTGGGACAGAGGATGAAGCTATTCCATCCCATTGGGCAGCTGGAGATGAAATTGTAGCAATAGATAGGGGCTAAACATGGGGGCTTGAAGCTGAGTCGCTTGGAGCTGGTAACAGAAACTGGATTGGCAAACTAGAATAGTGGCAAAATCTAACCCAGTTTGTTTTGTCAATAAAATTTAACAGGAACACAGAGGCACCTACTCATTTATGTGTTGTCTCTGGCTGAGTTGCGCAACAAGATGTTGAGAAATTGCTCCAGAGACCAGAGCCCAGGCCTAGATGACTCCCAGGACAGACACTGAAGGGTTCCAAGGATCAGGGAGAGATGACCATATGTGAGAGGAAAATCAGTCCATGCTGTGGAATGGGGGACACGTGATACCGTTCCAGTGTCACAAGGCATCAGTCAAGGGCTGCTCAAATATAGTGCAGTTCTGAGCACCTTCCCCACACCTGTGGAGAGTGACTGATGGGTGTGACCGGACTCCAGGGGACAGGGGAGGAGTTGACCTAGATTGAAAACCACCAACCTTGGGCTTCAGTGGTTCCCCAGCATGAAGGTGTGGGTGTAGGGGAGCTAAAAGTAACCAACATGTTTCCCCTTTGGATGCCAGAAACCCACTGGGAGAAACCCCTAGGAATCAAACAAATAAACGGAAGATAGGATCTCTGTCCTATGAAGGTACAATTAGACAGTGTCTATCCCGCCCAATAGACATTGGCTGGACTGCCTGTGCAGATATGTTCCTGAATGTCTGCTTCTGCCAACAATGAGAAAGACAGACAGGGCTCCTTCTCCAAGCACACAAGCTTACAAGACGCTTTGCAGCCCCTGGAGAGGGACTGGGGTGAAGAGCAGCTTCCCTCTCCTGGGGCCCTCTCAAGATGAAAGCAAAGTTCCGTCCCCTTCCCAACGCCGCCATTTTCTCCACTGAAGAACTGTCTCCAGAGACGCACTGATGTTGGGCGGCGGAGGGATCACCACTAAGGGACTATTGGGCCAAACTCTGAATTGTGCAGGGTGGCTTTCCTTAGAGGGAAGTGAAATCTTTGTTGTCGGGAATCCTGGGAAGATGCTGAGAAGAGGGACCAGGTCCGGCATAAGTCTCAGACCAGCCGAGGTCAACATGGCCCCGCGTCTGCGGTGTAAAGATGTCCGGAGTGGTTTTGGTGCAGGAAATGAGTTGGAGGGGGCGGCGGTAGAGGTCAGACACCACACAGAAGGGAGGTGGTCTGAGAAGTGATGAGGATGGGCCGTGTGGCGGGAGTTACAAGTCCCAACCTGACTGTTCTGACGTTGCATTATCCCGGAAACTCCAGAGCCATCTTGTTCCCAGTTCAATTCCAGTTTTGTTGGCTCTTGTAGACTGTCTTGTCCTTTGCTCCAGTGGGAGGAACCACAATGCCAATCTCTTTTAAAGCTAAAATGGCCAAGACTAATAATAACTACTCACAAGCAGTGTTTTCAGAGGAGAGGACTTCCCACCAGGCATTCGAGGTGGAGAGAGAAGCAAGATGGTGTCAGTAGGAACCTGTGGGGAAAACTCAAGATTCATGTCCCTGAGCATGTCACCTGGGCCTCTCAGAAATAGCCAGGGACACCTTGAAGAAGTCTGCTTCCGAGAAGTCCCATCACAGGAACGCACATCCTCACACTTCGGGCACTGAAGTAAATAAGGATGTGCTCTGAGGTCCCGGGCGATCTATGTACGCTTAGCCCATTTGCCAGCTCGTAATACAGTGACTCCTCTCGAACAGGGCCTCTTGCTGTTTGTATGGCTGTGTTAGCATAGTCTGTGCATTTGACTTTCATTTTCTTCCATGACTGACTGATAGGCTGCTGAGCTTCAGAACAGCTTGGGGATCCCCAGGCAGACACTTGACTCATGGAGAAGGAGATTTCAGCTTGTGCTCTGAGGACAGCAGGGACTTGACTTCACAGACAGAAAGCAGGAATTTGCACCATGTGGGATCAGGCCACGAGGCGCTGCCTGGGGGCAGTTTGGGGAACGGTCATCCTGGGCAGAGTCCAGGAGAGGCTGGGAGTCAGGAGCCCAGGAAGTTTATCCAAGGTGATTGTGTAAAGATCAAACCTGACATACTTTCAGGACCTGTATAAAAAATGCAAAGCAGCCATCTCTTTTAAGAACCATCTTTGAAATTGCAATAAATTCTCCTTGACAGAAACTCAGTCAAGTCCAGCATGTAATCTCCTTCTGTCAAGAAGAGTAATGCCAAGCGGTCCATGTTCTTTTACTGCTTAAAAAAAAAAAAAAAAGGAAGAGGTTGCTGGTCTGAGAAGTTGGAAGTTACTTTGCTAATGCTGTTTTTCAAAGCTTAGCTATCTCGTCTTGGGCACGATGAATACTTTCAGGACCGGTCTTGGGCCAAGTCCTTCTTATGACTTGTCTTCCTGGAGTAGGGGTAAGGGGTCTCAGGCACGTTGGGGCTTGACCTTCAGCTCTGCCTGGTCTTACTACCTCTGCGGTCTATTGCAATCGCTCCATCTCAGCCTCAGCAATCTCAAGTGTAACTAGGAGCAGCGGTGCTACTTTTTTCAGGGGCAGCTGAAGCCCTGTGGTCATGCTCCATGGAAGTTAAATCTCACACTTGACTTGGTGTTTGTTAAGCGCTTAATGAAAGTGTTGCTATTGTCTTCACTGCCACCATGGTCTTTGTCTTCATGGCTGTTTTTATTCTCTCCTTCTTCAAGCAACACCTTCTCCCTATGTGTTTCCTTAACTCAGT
>RJWH01002688.1:40606-209136 GCA_004363575.1 Solenodon paradoxus
CTCTCTCTCTCTCTCTCTCTCTCTCTCTCTCTCTCTCTCTCTCTCTCTCTCTCTCTCTCTCTCTCTCTGTCTGTCTCTCTCTCTCTCTCCCCCTTCCCACTCCCTCTCCTCCTCATTTTATTTAAAAAACTCTACTACAATGCAGTTGTTCAGCAAATACCTATGGAGACATACCCAGAAGCATGGCTGTCAGCCCACAGATATCTACCAATTAATTCCTTTGGATCACAGTCACTGCCCAAGAATCCACTTCCCTTTGCAGGAAAACTCCTCCAGAGAGAGACCACCTGCCGCTGTCTCCTCTGAGCACACACCTTTTCCTTTTCCTGTCTCCTGTGCCATCCATGCACCCGCCATTTCCACCATGTGTGATGGCCTCAGGGCTCCCTGGGTCTTCCACCTAAGGAACAATTTCACTTTCATTTATTTGTTTGGTTTGGTGTTTTGCTGATTTCTTATCAGCAGAAAAGCTCCATTTTCAAAGCTCCCTTCCCTTGTCTAGCTTCTCCTTAGATATTCTCATCTAATTCATTGGCTTTAAGTCTCATCTACACAACTTTGAATTCCAAATTTATCTCAAGATGTAACTTCTCTTCCTGATACCTATCTGTCTCTAGGTCTGTCTGTCTATCTATCTATCTACACACACACACACGTATAGCTTGGATATATTTTGTTGGGGGTTGTGTTAAGTTGGGGTTTAAGCTGTGTCTTCATCTGTTCTAATCGGCTATATAGTTCAGCCCCATTTTCATCGCTTCCCGAGATATACATATATATTTATATGTGTATGCATGCATATATATGTTTATACATATACACATTCATGTGCATTGCATAGCTTCTTGGATGTATTTTGTTCTTGTATTCCAAAGGAGAAATTCTGTCATGTCACACCCTTATTTCAAGTCCATCGCTGACCTTTAAGATTTGCTCCTGCTTCTTTCCCCAAGCTTCATCTCGGATCGTATCACACCCTTCTCTGCCCTAACATTCACCCAGAACGAGATAACCAAGGCAACACATGTAGCTCCTTAAAACTCCTGCACATTTATCTTATGTGTTTCCTTTAACGTGGCATGTGGATTCCCCTCTTCTTCGTCTATCTCTTACTAATTAAAAAAGCTACAACTCAGGCATTATTTAGTCATCCAGTTGGACTCAGGTGCCCCTTCTGCTGTACCTAGGGTAACTTAGTCATTTGTTAAGAGGTCATTTACTTGGAGTTTCTCTTTACCTATTGGTCTTAGTTAGTTCAATCTTCTATAAAAAATGCTATGGACTGGTGACTTAACCACATTTATTTCTGATAGTTCTGGAAACTAGTGAATTCACAATCAAGATGCCGCAAGATTCACTATCTAGTGGGGATCCTCTCCTCTTCCAGGGTGATCTTGCTGTGTCATCCATGACTGCAGGAGAGAAGGGCGGGGAGAAGAGAGAGGAGGGAGAGAGAGGACTCTCATGAGGGCACTAACCCTGTCACAAGGGCTGAACCCTCATAACATAATTTTACCCCCAAAGGACCCATCTCCAAATATCACCTCTTGGGAATTAGGTCTTCACATATGAATTGGGGGCACACAAATATTCAGTCCCTAGCACCTTCTCTTTCCCTCATTAGGGTGTGAGCATCTCAAGAGTAGGGGCTGTGTCCTTCAGTCATGTAATCCCAGCACCTGGTACAAAACCTGCTGTCTTGAAAACAGCAGCCATGTCAGCAATAACATACAATGTTGACCGAGAACTTAGGATACAGGCCGTGTAGCAAAAGAGAAGGCTTTCCTCCCACATGGAAGGGACTATTAGTGTAACAATTCTCTCTCTCCTCCCAGGGAAAAATGAATGATTTTTCTGACTGGAAAGTTAGGGAGGAAAACTTGGGTATAGGTAGCTTAGCTCCGTCTTTGCTTTACAGTAGGAGCAAGTTGCCTGCAATGAGCACTTGCTTCCTCATACCAAAAAGGCCCCTGTGACTGGAGGACTCGATACGGCTTATACAAGAACACCCACTTGAATTCCCAATATCAGCTTTATCCGTTTTTTAAAAAGCCATCTGTTGGTCCCTACCTAATGACTATCTTATTTACCATTTGACTCAGAACTCAGTTGTGGGAAATAAAGGCTACTTATTGGATACTCATTCAAAGATCACTGAGGAAGTCTGCAGTAATATCAGTTCACACAATAAGTTCTCAATAAAAGTTGAACTGAAAAAAAAAAAAAGAAATCTAACACATGTGTGAGTCAGATCAGATAAATTATTCATGACCCACATGCACATATGCACACATTGTTTCTCGATTGGAGACTATTCCTCAAAGACATTCAAGAACTCAATCTTATAGAATTACCACCATGTTATGATCATGTCATCCTACCATGTGACTCCAGGGTCCTTGCTACAAGATGAGAGTGTTTGGAAGCTTACAGAGTCTTTTACTGCTTCCAACTGGAAGTGACATTTTGATTCACAGCCATTTGGACAAAAACAAGGAACATGGCTTTGTTCTAACTACAAAAAATTTCCGGAAAAGCAGAAAGCACATGGTATTGAGTAGGTTTTATCAACTCTGATGAAGAACACTTGACTGTCACAAAGCACACTGTTTGGAGACATGGAACTTTTGACTGGCTTCCTGGTGAGTGAGATGCATGTTGTGTAAAAACAGACGTTTGTGAATGGGAAATGAGAGACAAAGTACAGAAAAGATCAAGCAAGTGGAATTAGATGTTCTTGCATGAATTTATCAAATAAAATACTCAGTTTCATTGTTTGCAAAAAGAAGATAATATTTCTGGCCCCACAGGGCATAGTGAAGCTAAAATATGGTAAAATATATAGCATTAAGCACAATTCCTGGCTTTTGGTAAGTGTTCAAGAAATATTACTTTCTTTCTCCATGTGGGTGGAAAATCATGCAACTTTCTTCATTTCCACCCAATGATACATATACCTAAAAAATGGGGATATTCTCCCAAAATTATTCCTTAATACAAAGGTAGATCTTATTTTCAAGGACTTACAAGGTCTCTCATATCACAGGAGTCTTTCTCATTACTTTATTTGGAACAAAGTAGAGCTATTTGTCAAGATACATTAGCCTGAAATGTACTCAATTAATGCTGATTTTCATTGTGATGGAAGTCATCTAACAATGACAAATATTTAAAAGAATGAAAAGGAATTTGAAATCGATTGAGTCAGTCCTCCTGGGGAGGGGGACTGATTTTTCTGATCAAAAGCGGGGGTTATCATTTTAACCTTATAAAGGTAACTTTAAAAACACATTTAAATAAAAAGAAATGAAATACTGACACATCTACTCTAACATGGGTGAACTTTACAAATATATTGCCAAATGAAAGAAACTAATTCCCAAGAAATATATTATACAACTATGTTTCTATGACATGCCCAAATAGATAAAGCCATAAAGGGAGAAAGAAATTGCTACTCGCCTAAGGCTGGGAGGTGGGAAGCCTTGTAGAGTGACGACTCAAGTCATTGAATACATAGCATTCCCCTTTGGGATGAGAAAATTGTGTTAAAATTGATGCTGGTCACTATTTTACAATTCAGTGAAGATGCGAAAATCACTCAGTCGAGCACTCTAAGTGGATAAATTACGTGGCATGCTAATGATGTGGCTGCCATGTGAATCTTCACTGTGCAAACAGATATTGATTGCTTGGAATAAAATGACAGCATCTTGGATCCAAAGAGGCTTAAATTCCAAATAACTTAGATGGGGATGGAGGTGATGTGCTCGAGACATCTTTCTTAGACAAAGTGGATCTAGGATGATCAAAAAACAGCAGAGAAGAGGCATGGGGAGAATTGAATAAAGTTGTGTTATGAGTTGTAATAGAAAAAAATTTAACTAACAGCACTTTATATATTATTAAAATTGTATCATATTTATATGTACTAATGAGTTAGAAATAATGTAACAAAATTGACAATATTCTTTAAGACGTTTTTGAGACATATTTATATGTACTAATGGGTTAGAGATAATGTAACAAAATTGACAATATTCTTTAAGACTTTTTTGAGACATTTTGCCGTGTTCTCATATTCCTACCTTTTATTATTTCTAAATTGAGGTATAAGTGACATAAAACTATTTTAAGTTTCAGTCTACAACAGAATGATTGCATATTTGTGCACATTGCAGAATGATTAGTGTAATAAGTCTCGTTAACATCTATCACCAAATGTATTGCAAAATTACTTTTTCTGTAGTAAGAACTTCTAAGATTTATTCTTAGCTTTCAAATTTGCAATACAAAACTATTACCTATAGTCACCTACTGTGCATTCTATCCCATGACTTACTTATTTTATAACTGGAGGCTTGTGTCTTTTGACCTGCTTCATCTATTTTACCCCTTCCCCAAACCCCACCTCTGACAACAGCCAGTGTCTTCTCAGTATATACATACATACATACATTTATATGTGTGTGCTTGGGTTTTGTTCTATTTGCTTTTTGTTTTTAGATTCCACATAAAAGTGGGATCATATGGTACTTCTTTCACTGAGCGTAATAACCTCAAGATCCATCCAAGTTGTGACAAATGACAGTATTTCCTTATTTTTATGGCTGAACAATATTTCATTACATATATATTAACCACATTTTTATCCATTTATCCATCAACAGACTCTTAGGTTGCTTCCATTTCTTGGCTATCGTAAATCCAGCTTCAGTGAGCATGGAGGTGCAGATATCTTTCTGAGTTAATGTTTTTGTTTCCTTCAAATACCCAGAAGTGCAATTGTTGACTCAATTGGTAGTTCTGCTTGTAATTGTTTTGAGGAGTCTCCGTACCGTTTTCCATACTGATATTTACATTCCTACCAATAATGCACATGGTTCCCTTTTCCCCATATCTTCACAAATACTTGTCATTTCTTGTCTTTTTAATAATAGCTATTCTAATAGATGTGAGGAGATATCTCATCATGGTTTTGATTTGCACTGCCCTGATGACTAGTGATGTTGAGTGTCTTTTTATGTACCTGATGTTCTTCTGTATGTCTTCTTTAGAAGAGCATCTATTTAGATCTTATGCTATTTTAAAAACAAGATTGGTGATTTTTGGTTTTGATATTCAATTGTATGAATTATTTATGTTTTATATTAACCCCTCATCAGATGCATGACTTGTAAATATTTTCTCTAGGCTGACTTTTCATTTTGTTGATGATTTCCTCGGCTGTGCAGAAGCTTTTGAGTTTAATATAGTCTCATTTTTTGCTTTTGTTACCTTTGCTTTGGTGTCAGCTTCAAAGAAAAAATCATTAACAAGAGCAAGGTCAAGGAGCTTACTACCTATACATTCCTCTGGAACTTTCACCATTACATTGTCTTCATTCAAATCCTTAATGAATTTTGAGTCAATTTTTATGGATCATCTAAGACAGTGGTCCAGTTCCAATATTTTGCAAATGACTGTCCAGTTTTCCCAACATCATTTATTGAAAAGACTTTCCTTTTCCCATTGTATAGTCTCAACTACTTGTCATACATTAATTAACCATATATATGCATGGATTTACGTCTAGATCCTTTATTCTATTGACTTATATATCTGTTTTCATGCCAATACCATACTACTGTGATTACTATAGGTTTTCAATAGAGCTTGAAATCAGGGAGCTTAATGCCAACCCCCTTGTTTTTTCTGAGACTGGTTTTGGCTTTTTGAGTTCTTTTGTGCATCCATAGAAATGTTAGGTTTCTTCTATGTCTGTGAAACGTCCTGTTAGAATTTGATAGGGCTTGTATTGAATCTGTAAATTCCTTTGGGCAATTTCAATACTTTAATTCTATTAATTTTTTCAATCCATGAACAAAGAATATTGTTTGATATTATTCGTGTCTTTAATTTTTTTTCATTAATGCTTTATAGCTTCCAATGTACAAGTATTTCATCTCCTGGGTTAAATTAATTTTACATTATTTTATTCTTCTAGATGTTATTGTAAATAGGATCATTTTCTTGATTTCTCTTCCTGAGAATTCGTTACCATAGCATTGATTCAATCATATTTGAGGGGCTTTTCATATTAGAAGACGCAGTTTCCACTGCGAGAAGAAGTACTTTCATATCTCCTTCATTACCTAGAACAAGGGTGTGCCTGTATTATATTGAAAGGTCTTGCCAGTCTTGTTTGCCACTGGTTCTCCACATCGTGAGATCTGTCCACACCCAGGTGCAAACCTGACTTAGAACATTTCTTGAAGGCAGAGACTGTCTAGACCAGTAACATAAATAAGTACTATTAAAAGTTAGTTGCTCAGGAATATTACACACAAGAGTATTGCTCATAAAGCTTTAGACCTCTCAATGCTGGAATTATTCCGATGAAGACTAGACAAACAGACTGTGCCAGGAATTCTCCAGACCCATGCTTATAAACTTCAGGTTGAAACAGTCTAATGAGAGATGAAATCATCAGGGATTGAACTTAAGCTTATATATCAGAATACAATAAAATGAATTATTGTAAAATTCAAAGTACTGACTTATACTGTGTATGGTAAGGGAAAGTATTGTTTCCTGGAAACTTTCTTCAGAAATGTGTGGGTGGGTGTGGGTATGCCCATGCTCGGCTGTGGTATGAAATGTATTCCCTATATGATTGTCATTTTCAGAAACTGAGAATCCCACTGTGATGGAAGGAATTCCTGCAGTGGGTGGAAAGCTGGACGTGATAACGCCTAAGGTCCATCCAATTCCTGGTCGACAATTCTGGAACTCTCATCACTGAAGAAAAAGAAAATGATAGACTCTTCCAAAACTGAGAGATGTTCTGTCACTGGGATTTGCTGAAACACATCTATAGGAAACATACCATGATCACAAGCACATTGTGTGGCAGTGTTTATAAGTTCTAGTGAGAAGTCGTTGGAGAAGGAAAATCCAGAAATGCTTTCATTATTGTCACAGGAAAGTATTTCAGTGGTTTAAATCCAAATCAAAAGAATCTAAATGGCCATATCATTAATTTTCTAGACAGAGGAGACTTACAATCAGTAAACTTCTTACCCTCCGTTCCTCCTCAGGGTCATCATTTCTTTTCATAAAATTCTCAGTAGTGGGTCCCCCACTGCTGCTAATATTTTCAACAAGGCATCAGTGCCAACTCTGGAGCTAGGGTGTAGTAACAGAATTGGAGACATGAATACCATCTGACCACAAAACACTGGAAAACCTCTTAAAAATTCCAAAACAAGTTTAAAAAAAAAGATTTAGTGTTTTGTTTTTTTTTCCTCTTCAGGATGAAGTGCTGCCACTTGGCAAAAAGCTCTAGGAGTAGTATGTGATTATAAATATATTTAACATTTTTTGGAGTCAACTAACTGAAACTGAAACAATTTGGTTAAATCATGAATTCTCCAGCTATTTCCCTCACCAATGTAATTGTTCAACTTAAAAGTAAGTTACTATTTAATGAACACAAACGCCATTCCCAGAACCATAGTAAGTGCTGTGGATTGGCTGAAAAATGTATCATAGTTTTTGCTATGTGAGTCTCAAAGACATGCAGTTTAATAGTGGAAATGATCTGTCCCCAAATAACAAAAGCAGGGCAGGCTTTGTAAGTATTCATTCTTTCTGAGCTAAAAATCTTTTCAGATATGATGAAAGTTATAGACACTGTCATCCAAACACACACACACACACACACACACACACACACACACACACACACACACACAGATACCTGATGAATTTGTTCACAGTTTAATTCTATGTGCAGATTTGGGGTTTCTAATTAAAGACATATTGAGTGAAAGGCTTGTGAATACTGAATAAATTCACAGCAGTAGTTCTCTGAGGCAACCTCTTCACCATCTCAGTCATTTAACAACCATTCCTCTTCATTATTTTTAAAGATATCAGCAATGCTGAGGCCTGATGAATGGTCTTCCTCTGCTGTAGCTACTCTGCGTATGTGTCTCTGTTCTTGTCATTCAGTCTTACGCTGAAGTGTTTCTTCTGTTTTAACTCGGGATGTCCTAAAAAAAATACTGTAGACTAAATGACTTAAACAACAGAAACGTGTTTTCTGATGGTTCTGGGTTTAGTAGTCTAAGATCAAAGTTCTTAACTATTCTGCTTCTAGAAAAGATCCACCCAAAATGGCAGCCATGATCTTGTTCTGCATTCACATCACCCCTCCTTCGTGAGTATGTGAAGTGAGTCTCTGGTGTCTCTTCTTATAAGGACACTAATTCTATCAAACCAAGTTCTCAGCCTTATGACCTAATTTATCATTTAACTTTAATAACTTCCTTAAGAGTTTTATCTCCAAATACACTCACATTGGAAGTGAGGGCTTCAACAGATACATACGGGGAGCACACTCAGTCTGACACAATTCCTAAACCTGATTTACACTGCCAATTATATGATTTGCTATACAGAGTATAAATCAAGGTAAAACAAACATGGACTCTGAAACTTGAATGGTGGATACCACGCACAGAAGTGTAATACATCCTAATCTCCAGAACTTATGAAAATGATATGACAAAAGGGAATTAAGATCACAGATGAATTTAAGGTTGCTAATGACTGTCTTTAAAACAGGGAGGTTATCCTGGATTACCCATGTAGAACTGACGTAATTATGGGGTCCTTGACATCAGAGGAGCCTGCCAGAAGTTAGGAAACAAGAAAGATGTCAGTGTGAGAAAGAACTGATCTGGCTTTTCTGCTTTTAAAGATGGAAGGAAGGCTAAGCAATCATAAACTAAGGAAAGGTTATGGCAACGAAATACATTCCCCCCACCACCCTCCAGGAAGTTCTGCCTTGATTTTAACCCAGCTCAGTCTGTGTTGGACTTCTAATTTACAGAGCTGTAGCATACTACACAGCATTCTTTTAAGCCACTAACTTTGTGGTAATTGGTTACAGTAATAATAGAAAACTAAAATAAGTCTCAAGATTTCTTTTTCTGTAAGAACTAGAGTAATGCTTGGGAAACAGTTGGCAGTAAGTTGAGTTAAAGTAAATGTTTGTTGACATGTTAGGTATGAGAAAGACCCATTTTAAAACATTGGTAGAAAATTGTGTAAAAATTTCACGATGTGGGTAGACCTCATCTGATTAGTTAAAAGCCTTAGCAGCAGAAAAAAAAAAAGAAAAAAGAAACTCCCTGAAATTTCCCCAAGAACAAGGAATTCTGCCTCAAGACAATAGCATAGAAATCCTACCAGTCTGCAGGCCTGCCCTAAAGATTGGGCTTACCAGACTTCACAATCAAATGGACCAGTTCCCTAAAATAAATATTATAATAGATAGAATGACAGATGAGAGAGAGAGAGAGAGAGAGAGAGAGAGAGAGAGAAAGAGAGAGAGAGAGAGAGAGAGAAAGAGAGAGAGAGAGAGAGAGAGAGAGCGAGAGAGAGAGAGAGAGAGAGGCGATAGATATAGATAGAAAATGACTGGGTGGGTGTATATATAAGATAGGTGATTGATAGATGAATATCTATATATGATAGATAGACATAGATAGATGAGATCGATATAGATAGATTAAAAAAATAAGATGTCTTCATGTGCATCACCCACCTCTAGAGTCTAAAGAAGCAAAATGGGAAATTGGACAGGTGCATTATGCACTGCAGATGTGATTTATCAAAGAGATTAAATCTACTCAGTTAGTCTCCTAGTCAAAGATCTCAGTGCCCCCTACAAAGATTAATGAAGCTACAAAAATTATGAATATATATTATATTTTTAAACTAAATTAAACGAATAAGGGATGAATGCATTTTTCTCTGTGTGTGTGATTCACTGAATTAAGAAACTTTCTTTAAACAATGACTAACTTATCCTGATTGTGTTGGATAAAAAGGCTTTCCCCTAATCCAATTTTATATGTGGACAATTGAAAGTGAAGAATCATGATCACTTCATAGGATCGTACAATCCATAACATCCATAGGCTGCGCCAAGTTGGCTGGAGGTCAGCCAGTGGGTGTTTATGAGTTATGTGCACAGGCCCCAGCAAGTTGCAGGGCACCACACTGCAGAGGTGAGATTATAGGAGTGACTCCCTTTCCTTTTCCTTCTCCACTTTCTTACTATTCACTCATTTAATTACAGTAGGCTGCTTAGGGATGCAAATAGTAAGTGATGCATGCTTTAGTCTCCTTGTTTACATTTTATTGAAGCAACATTGTAACATAACATTATATAGATTGAAGGGGCACATCATCATAAATCAAGATCTGTGTCAATATATTAATTACAAACATTCCATTTCTACATTCACCATCTATTGACCTCTTGTAACCAGCCTCTTCTTTTCTGGTAACCACTAATTTTGTCTTATAGACTAAAGTCTCTCTTTGTTTATTTGTTTCATTTGTTTGGCTTCTCTATAAACCCCACATGAATGAAATTATTTGTCTTTCTTTATCTGACTTATCTCACTAAGCATTCCACCCTCTAGAGCTGTCTGTGCTACTGCAAACGGCAGAGTTTCAACTTTTTATAGCTGAATAGTACTCCATCACATATGCAAAACCTATTTCTTATTCAGTCAACAGATACATACTTTAAAATCGTTGATGAATATCTTCAGCAAATTAAAAGGTTTATAATTTTGACAGAGAACTGAAAACTATAGAAAATCTAAGTTAAAATTCTAGAGAAGATATTCCAAAATTACAAACTCAGTGAGTACACTTGTAACATATTACACTCAAAGAAAACATAAACTAGAAGATAAATTAGAAGGAAATCCTGAGAAATAAGAGTGAAAAAGTTCAGAAAAGAATGTATGAGGCATATGGGATTAATGAAAAGTCCATGCACAAATGTCTGAAATCTGAGACAAAGACACTGTGGTGCAGAAGCAGTATTTGAAAACAGAATGACTGAAAGTATGTTCAAAAACTATAGAAAGAAGCTTAGTTATATAGTCAAGAAGTACAATGAATCCCAATCATAAAATGGTAATAAAATTGATGAAAACCAAATTTAAAAAGAGAAAACCTCAAAAAAGAATGCATTTAAAATACATGTTCTCTTCAGCTTACTCTCACCAGAAGCAATTGAAAAACTAGTAGTATGATGTCTTCCAAGTGCAGAGAAAATGACTGCCAACTAAACTCCAAAACCAGGGAGAATATCCTTTAAGAAGAAAGATAAAGACATTTCCAGAAAAAAAACGGAGAGAATTTGTCACCAGGACACTAAAGAAAATATCAAAAAGAAAGAAGATGGTCCCTGATAAAATCTCAAAGATATATGGAAGGAAAAATAATTAGTAGGAGTAAATTTAAATGAATTAGTACTATATTTAAAAAATTTATTGTGGGAGGTGGTTATATAGAGGCTATAAATAACTCAAAAATAACAGCTATATCAGAAATAGGTAAATGAATTAAAGAGTTCTTTTGTCCTTGTGTGGACAGAGACATAATAAAAACGATTATTTTTATTGGGCTTAAAGGTAAAGCTGAATAAACCTTAGGGTAACTTCAGATTTACCAGTAAATGAATATATCAGTAATTTGTGACATTCTTTAGTAAAACTCATTACATATGTTCTGTATAACAATTATAGTACACACACCACAGTATGTTATGTGACACGGTAAGTAAATTATAATAAAATTCTAATAGAAAGGAAGACTGGAATAATAAAAATAAAAGGTGGCAGGAAAGAAGAATAAAAAATAATATGGTAGAATACATATTTAGATGGGATTGACTCCAAGGAAGTCAGGAGGAACATTATGATTCAAATTATAGACAATAATGTAATAGACTTATTTACTTCTGATCCAGATTTCGCAAATATAAAAAAGCTGCTATATTTACTGTAGATTTTTCTTAAAGCACTGAAACTGCAGAAACACAGAAAAGGAAGGGACATGGTGTGATAGAATATTCTATATCTTGATCACAGTAGTGCTTCCATGATTACATATATTTGTCAAAACTCATTACACTACACATATATAAAGGGTAAGTTTCATTGTATGAAATTGCACCTCAATAAATTGGATTCTCAAAGAAAATAGGTGGTATGATTCAGAGACGTTAAAATGAGGAATATTATTAAAATGGAAGAGGACCGTTTTATGAGATAGAAATTTTATTTCACCATAAATATGTAGTATTTCTAAGTAAATATTAGCTAATGATATGGCCTCAGGATATCTTAGGCATTAATAATCAATAGAACTAACCAAAGAAAGATATACATACACCATCAGAATCGTAGGTATTAATATTTCCTTAGTAACCAGCAGAAAAGTAGACAAACAAGTATACATACTGGAGATAGGACAATATGGCAAGAACCATCCATCTAATATATTTACAGAGACTGTTCTATCCCCAAATGACATAAAATATTTTTTTCAATATACATGTGGACCATTTACCAATATTTTAAAATAAATCTAGTCTAACATTTTTCAAAGCTTGAGGTCATAAAAATATATTCAGATCAGGGTAGAATTAAGCTTTAATGAATGACACAAACAAAAAGCAACTAAAAACAATCTGCTATTTGGAAATAAAGAATCAGTCAAAGAATAAACCAAGATGAGAACCTTAAAATAGTCTGAAGTGAGTGAGAATAAAAAATATAATATGCTGGCATTTCTAGCTAAGTTGGGTTTATAGGGAAATTTCTGGTCTCAGAAACAAAGATAAGAGGTTGCAAATCAATTCTCTAAGCTGCAACCCAAAAGTTTCTTTAAAAAACACAGTTAATTAAATTCAAAGAAGAGAAAACAAAGAGCAGGAATCAATGACACAGAAAAAAAAATACTACAGAGAGAATCCCCAATGTCAACTGATAAGCTCCTGGCACACCCTGTGAGATAAAAAGAGAGGTCAAATAACCACCTTCATGAATGAAAGGGGGGACCGACACGTAGAAAGGAAAGATGTGGGTGCGCCACTCAGGTGGCTGAGACAGCCAGGATGAAGAGCAGGTGAAGCCCAAGGACCTGAGTTTGTGAAAAAAAATTTAAGTCATTTTTATTGTCTATGAATTATATCTCAATAAAGTTTACTTTAAGGGGTAAAAGGAGTGCTAATTAGAAAGAAAGGGGATGCTGCCATTATTCAAAGACAGCATGCGAACATAGGGACATCAAACTATATACAAGCTGTTGGAATTACTGTGGTTATAGCAGGATTCCAGGATACATGATTATTACAAAATAAAATCCATTGTATTTCTACTTCCTAACAGAACATGGATTCCAAGAGACAAAACTACTTACACAAGCATATGGAATACTCCATGGCTTAACTGCCAATAGAATTGACACACCCACTATAGGATATTCATTGAAAATTGACAGTCGTTTCGAAACGTATTGATGATGGACTTGCAAGGGTGGGTGAGGGGAAGGGTCCTGGCAGGGGGGCGGGGGGAGGGGTGCAGAAGGTTTGACTACAACAGACCTAACAGCCACCATCTAGGCAGTGCACTTCGAGACGCAGATGTGGACACCGAACAGTGATGCAAGTGCTGACAAAAATAAGAGAAACGTAAAATGAGAACACAAGTTTCGGAGTCCTCCCTGAGTTAGAAATCTGTCCCCTGTTTTCTAGCTGAGTCACCCTGGTGGAAACACACAACATTCCCAAGGCTTAGTTCTTCATCTGCTGAGAAGAAGAATCGTACTTCCTTCGTAGGACTGTCATGGTGTTCGAAGCAGGTAAAAGAATAGTGATGAGAACAAATGTGTAAAACTGCAAGTGATTGTAGGGAACACTAAATATTGCAGCCCGCTCTTCGTCCTAAAAGGCAGACATTGAGCAGTGGGAGACAGAGGAACTTTGTTTAGATCGGGGGTGGGAATATTCTCCAAACAAGACAACTCTTCTCTAGAGACAGGTGAAATGGTGGGGTAGAAAGATGCAGAATTGGTTCTTCGTTTGCCAAAGCATTTTAAGGAGTTGTGGTGGCCAAATGTCATTGTCTTTGGTCCTCCAAGATCTTGAGCCACCTTTTGGGACCCATGAGGTGAGGCCAGTCTGCAGGAACAGTGATTCACAGCAGGCCAGGTGCCGGCCATCCACACAATCCCAGGTTCCCAGCTGCATCATGTTTCCCCATTTCCTGGACCTGATTCTCCAAGAGTCTTGTCAGTTCTTGAACTCTCTCATGCTCCCTCCCTATGCTCTCCTGCATAATTTATCCAGAATTCCTCTTTGTTATCTGCAACTAAGATGCCAGACACAAGAGTCTTTAACATGTCATCCACGGGCTGGATGGAGATAGAGGCTGGGGATGAGTTGGGTTCCTCAGCAGAAGGAGGTGGAAGCATTTTGGGTACATTTCCTCCTGAGCTAGGGGAGGCAGGAAAGGAGAGAAGAAGGAAGAAGAAAAGAGAGAAAATAGCCAAGCAGCCTGACAGAGTGACTAAAGGGACATTGAAGAAAGGGCGTGGTTACAGTTACTCAGTTCTGAGTGACTTGCATGGCTGCTGTCTAATCTCCATCAGGACCAACAAC
The DNA here is from genome assembly GCA_004363575.1 of Solenodon paradoxus. Taxonomy (NCBI): domain Eukaryota; kingdom Metazoa; phylum Chordata; class Mammalia; order Eulipotyphla; family Solenodontidae; genus Solenodon; species Solenodon paradoxus. Next base: position 55,125 of record RJWH01002688.1, read on the forward strand.
CACTGAGATTGGACGCAGTCACAGGGGGCCTTGTGGCTGGAAGTTTTGGGTGGCAACCAGAGAAGGAGGTGGCTCACTGTGAAATAGGATAAGGACAGAGTGTGCTAGACATTGTGACAATTTACACTCCAAATTGACACAGGAGCAGGAGATTACAAGGAGATTGAAAAGTCAGTAGAGAATCCCTCCCCACCCTTCTAATCCCTTCTGAGATTGGGAAAGATGAACTCTCTGTATGCAGAAGGGGATTTGACTCTTTTCATTTGAATCCCCAAGGACAGCCATTTGCAACTGATGTTTGGGTTCAAAACAAGAGCTGGGGTGCACCCTGGTGGCTCAGGCATTAAGTCTGTGATGAGGATGTGGTCCACACAAAGCCTGGGGCAGCAGACTTGAAGCCCAGAGCCAGGGACTGGAAGGGACAACCAAAATGAACAACTAAATGAATAAATAAGCGCTTTTCCTCCTCTCTCTCTGCCTTCCTGCCTCCTTGTCTTCCTTGCTACCTGCTTCCTCTTCTTGAAAAACACAAAGACAAGGAATAGACTAGAAAGATGTGATCAAATCTTCTTCAGAGGGCATGTTTGAAGGGTCTCCAAAACGCTGCTGGTGTTTGCTGAGCTTGCCGGGTGAGATATGGGTGGTCTCTGTTCCTCCAAGTGACTCAGGGACGGGATAGGAGCCGACAGTCAGGACAGTATCACCAGGAATGAACAGGAGAGAAGGTCAATTTTCTTAAAAGAAAGAGGTGTGAGGACCAGGGAAATGGGGTTTTTGAAAGAAAATCAACCTGAAGGTAAGAAACCAAGCAAAGTGAAAAGTGTGAGGACCACAGTGCAGGAGGAAGATGCTCCAGGTCATGCTGGTTGCTGCCGGGAAGGGTTTGGCTGCCCGTGAAGCTCAGGTGGAGGAAGTCACCTGTGAGCTGTGATGAAATCCATGTCACCTGTTACCAAACTCGCCGCTTAAGTCAACTCAAAACATGTGCGTGCTGCATCACATCATCACATCACTTCTCCTGCTTTTGTAAGGCAGCTCCCCAGCCTCCGTAACCGTCCTCTTCCCAAACCCATCCTACAAATGGACTAACTCTGCTTTAAAAAAAAAAAAAAAAAAAAAAAAACCTTTATGGCCATTATTTTAGCATTTTCCAGCTGCCTATTAATGTGAGATTTTCTAGGAAAGTTGTGAAAGACTTTGAAACTGGCAGAAAATATTCGTGGGTGTGCAATCTCATCAGCTGTAGTGTTATCTCTGCCTTTCAATGTCTTTGAACTTTTTTACTACTCTATAAATCATAGAAAAACCAAGAATAATGAAAATTTTTCTTTTCTAGGGCCACACAAATAAATTGTGTCCAGTGGAATACAATTGATGAGGACCTCAAGGGTACTGACCAGTTTTTGACTGTTAAGCACTTTTATATCAGCTTTCCTGATTGTCTCTTAGAAGACACTTGAAAATCTTTGTTGATTGAATACATGCTAGTACAGCTTAAAATATAAAGCCTAAGAATCCACCAATGAAAGTCTATACTTCTGGTAGGTCAGATGGGATTAATAGTGTATTGGTCATCCTTCAGTGGCTAGGGAACACTGTCCACAATGACAAGGAGTCTCCCAGCTTCTTGGGATCAGCTATTCCCTACTGCACACTGGGTATGGTCTCCAGTGAGGGCTTTCTCCTGGAACTTCTTTTCTCCAGTGGTTGAGAGACTCTGCATGGGTGGGATTTGGATCTCCTGTTGATCAAAGACACAGGCAATCTGGGAAGGAAAAAGGAGAATTGCAAGAGGTACATCTCACTGTGAAATACTACAGAGAGAGAGACAGAGAGACAGAGACAGAGAGAGAGAGAGAGAGAGAGAGAGAGAGAGAGAGAGAGAGAGAGACGCAGAGAGAGATGCAGAGAGAGAGAAAGCCAGAGACACACAGAGAGAAAGAGAAGAAGCAGACTGAGGTTGAACTTCTCCAATATGTGTAAAGTTCATTAAAAATAAAATCCAATTGCAGGACAGCCTGCTATTATGAGTGCAGTTTTGTTTAAACACACATTTTGGTGTGTTCATTAAATAAAATGAACACAATAATATGCTGAACCTAGGAGACAAGTTTTAGATTGTGGAAAATGTTTCTTTTATAGGTCATGTGCGTCTGCAATGTTTTATGTTATTTAGAGTAATCACGTAGCAATAAAAATAAGAACAATAATGATTCAAAAGGAAGGAAGAAAGACTGTGACTGTACAAGGAGCCCCAAATGTGATCACAGGGCAGTTTTCTGCGGTGCCTGATGGAGGAGACATTAGCCTTAATCATTGAGGATTACGCTCAGTCAGAGCCAAGAATGAATAGAATGGGGTCCACAAACACAATGGGGTCCTTCAACACAAAGGAGAGCAACAGTGTCCTCCTAATGGCTTTTCAAAGTACCCTCTGGAAGACACACACTGGGGAAAACAGACAAAGGCCATCAACTAGAAATTTTCGCTATTTGATAGACTTCATTATCTTATAAGGAACCTAATACAAAGAACAATGCTTTAGTTAAGTCTTTATAACATTTTAAAATCTTGCATGCTTAATAAATTTACATAAATCCCAAGTTTTTTAAGAGAGGAAGGAAGGGAGGGAGGGAGAAAGAGAGGGAGGGAGGGAGGGGAGGAAAAAGCATTTTCACTTAGCTGTTTACCACCCCGCCCCCCAATCACAAATTTGGATCCTTTTGTTTATGTGGCCCACACCCAGCCGTCTCAGCTGCCTGAGCCTAGGGGCTTACTCTCAACATCAAGTTTAGCATCTTGTTTTTAAGTATTTGTGAAACAACCCACAGGTGCCTGATATTCCACGAATTTCATCTGCCTCTTCTTATGTATGTGGATGAATCTTATTTAGTAGGTATTCTTTTTCTCCTTTTTAGATGAGGAAACAGAGGTTCCGAGTGGTTAGGAAACTTGTCACAAGTCATCTAGTCACTGCAAAGTCTGCCTGATTCCAGCCACCTCGATAAGAAGTGAAAAGAGAATTTGTGTACAAACGAAATGGAGTGCCCCCGCTGAACGGGAGCCAAGTCTCTCGACTTGGACAACTGACCCAGAGTCTCACTACTGTTTGGCTGGAACACTGCCCTATAGATGTGAGGATCAGGGTTTCCAAACTGATATTCAGAGCGTCCCTGACGTCCTCATGGTCTCTTGAAACCTGGAAAAACCTTAGGCTCCTGTGAACTCCAATCCACTACGACTACTGCACACTCCCGAGAGTGATCTTTGAGCAGAGATGATCAGCTTTACCACAGTGAAAATAAGATGCGTTATTGAAAGCATTTCTATTTGCAGAAACACAGCTTTTCTTCCTTTCTGGCACAAGTTACGTCAGGGGTAAACAGGTGCGGAGCTGAGGCTATATTATATTCCACCAGCGGGGGGCAGCAACGTGCAGGCAACGCTTGCAGGGCGCGGGCCTCGGGCGGGTTGGGAGGAGACTCCAGCTGCTTCCCCAGGGCTTCTCACATTTAAATAATGATCCTGAAATGTGTTTCAGTCCTGCTCTGGAAACTGTCACAGCTAATTCAACTCAGATGAAAATACACCGTCTATGCACATATGCATGCAAATCGGTCTTCTCAGGACTCAGGTTCTCCTTCCGGTGTGGGTTCCCCTAACGTTTACTCAGAACCTCCTGTGAGCCCGGCACCTTCCCTATGGTGGAAACCCGCCCCCATCACACCTGCTTCCCAGCCACCCATCACACCTCTCCTGTGTCCTCGTCTTCTCCTTGTCTGTTCTGTTTGTCTCCCTACGCTTTGGGATCTTAGATCTTGTCTATTCTGTTTGTTGGTGTATTTCCAGCTCTCAGAACAGTGCCTGGCATATAATGAGGACTCAGAAAATACTTGTTATTGATAACAACGTTACCAACGCCACCTTGGAGGTGAGCGGGTGCATCCGCTAAATGAGAGACTGCTAAATGCTCCCTCAAGTGGTTCTACCATTTTACAGTCCCACCAGCAGTGGGTGGGATTGATGCCGGACAGAAACATCAGATAGTTTGGTGAGAGCATCAGAAGGAACTTGGGGACATCACCCCGACTCTCCTTTTACAGAAGAGGGAATTCAGGTCAAGCGGAGGAGAGATTTGCCCAAGGTTCCAGGAATCTGGCTGGTTGAGCCAGGACTGGTGATGCCCACCCACCCTGCTACCTAGCTGATCAGATTCCTTGAACATCGCCTCCTGGAGCAATGAACTGCACGTGGTATTACCTGATCTGTGTAAGACGCATTGTTAATGGGCAGAGATAAGGCTTGAGCATCTGCTCCCAGGCCGTCAGAGCCACATTCTCAGAGCCTGGTCAGCCTCTGCAGGAGAAGCCCTTGAGAAGCACCTGGTCACGTGACTCTCACCACGCTCCTCTACATGCACTGTTATGCTCCCCATCTTGCCCTTGAGAAAATACAATCTATGGTGCGCACGGTGCCAGCATGGTATTTGGCCTGGACTGGGCGTTGTTGTAGGGTTCCTTCCAAGTCTGGTAGCTCACTGACAATAAGCGTGCAGTGAAGTTCTGCCGTGTTTCTCATTGTGGACGTAGTCACTGAGGTGAAGAAACAGTAAGAAGCTGTAAGAACAGTAAGAAGAGGGCAGTGCCACCCTAGTCCATAGCTGTGCTGTGTCCCCATTGACCACGGAGGCTGCGGCGCTGCAACGTCACACGGTCGTCATCTGGCTCCTTTTTACACCTGCTCTTTCCCCAACGCCAGCCTGCAGGTTTCAGCTGGAAAATCCTTTGGTGAGCAAGTCACAGAGGAGGTGGTGCTAATGGCTGGAACACTGCCCTTGGGATTTGAGGAGCAGGGTTTCCACGCCTGGCCAGGCTGCAAACAATAATGCCCGGCCCCTGCCCCGGGCCTCTTCGTCTCTCTGATTTGATGTCCTCTGCCAAGATTTTTTTTAATTAATGAGCAGTCTTGTTATGGATATTTATAGTTTGAATATTCACTTATTATAGGACACTTGGCTGTTTTTGCATATAAGACTGCTCTGAACAATCATCTGTAGGTTTTTGTGCGGACAGATATTTATGTATCTGGATTAAATGCCCAGGAAGATGCTTGCTAGATACTCTGCTAAGAGTAGGTTTAGTCGTTTTGAGAAACTTCCAAAGTGTTTTTCAGAATAGCCATACCATTGTGCGTTGTCACGTTTTCTCCATCCTTGCCAGCATTCCAAGTTATTGCTCTCTTTCAGTTTTGCTGCTTTAATAGCCATGTAGCGATTTCTCATGTGCATCTCCTCCTTGCCAATGGTATTGAATATGCTTTTGGGTATTTATTTGCCATCTGTATATCCTCTGTGGTAGAATATAGCTTCGTGTCTTTTGCCCATCTTCTAATTGGGTGCTTTATTATTTTTCTATTGTGTTTTTGAGAATTCTTTATAAATTCTAAACATAATTTTTTATCAGCTCTGTGATTTGCAAATATTTTCTCCAAATCTTTAGATTGTCTTTTTGCCAAACATTGTCTTGTGCAGAACAAATATTTTTCATTTTGGTGAAATCTAATTAATCAACTTCTTTTTCTTTTATGAATTGTGCTTTTTGTGTCAGGTCTAAGAACTCTTCACCAAACCTAAAGCACTGAAGATTTTATCCTGTGATTTCTGCTAAACATTTTGTGGTTTTCCATTTAAACCTATGATCCAAAAATTATTTTTTTTTAGATAAAGCGTGACCTTTAGGTCAAGGTTCAAATGTCAGCCTACAAATACCCAACTGCTCCAGCATCCTGTGTCCAGAACACTATCCTTTCTCTGTTGCATTGATCTACGGCCATTGTAAACAAATCAGCTGAGTATGTTTTTGAGGATTTACTTTGGGTTCTCTATTCTGTTTCATTGATCTATGTGTCAATCCCCTGACCCCCCCGCCCAAAACAATGTGACATATTTATGTCCAATAGTAAGTCTTGAAATTAGATACAGTGAGTTCTCACACTTGATGTTTTTCCAAATTATTTTAGCTCTTCCAGTTCCTCTGATTTCCCTATTAATTTTAGAATGTGTATCCTCACCAACTTCAATCAAGTTTATTCATTTGAGCAGAACTGATCTTTTTAATGTTGAATCCTCCACCATGACCACAGTGTACCCCTTTATTTATGTAGATTTTTGATTTTGTTCATCATTGTTTTTCAGTACCAGTGTCTTTATTTGATTTCTATATAAATATTTTTAGCTACTGCAAATGGTATTTTATTTAATATTTTGGTCTTTAAGTGCTCATTGTTAGTGTGTGAAAGCTCTATTAATTTTTCTATATTGATCTTGTATCCTGTAAACTTTCTGAATTCTTTTGTTTGTTCTTAGAGAGTTTTTGTATATTCCTTGGGATTTTTTTTTTTTTAATAGACCATCATGTCATTTGCAAATAGGGATAGTTTTATTTTTCCCTTTCTAATCTGTATGCCTATTATTTCTTCATCTTGCCTTATTGTTCTGGCTAAAAATTGCAGTACTACATTGAATAGCCGCAGCGGCTAGTGGGCATCCTTAACTTGTTCCTGACCCAGCAAGAAGCATGGTCTTTCACTCTTCAAAAGGAGATTAGCTGGAGATTTCCAGCAACCTGCCAAGATCTTTAGTCGATCAAATTAACTGGTCAAGAGACGGATGGGTTAGGCCCCCTGTGCCCACGCTTCGATCTGGGTATTGAGAGGCCAGCTCTGTGGAGGGCGTAGGGGACACCCCACACTTGATCACTCCAGTCTAGACCTAACCGTGAATTGAAGTTACTTCACAGGGACTTGACAGAGGTGTTTGCGGGAAGGAAACCAGTTTGCACTGCTATTCTGTCCAATGAATCTGGGCTCCAACCCTCTTTGAAAGTCATCAACAGAACGTCGTTTGGGGAGAGAGACAGGAAGTGGAGCTTTTGCTGGCTGGCGATGTTCTTGCTGACTGAACCTTCACATCTGGTATGAAATAAGTGAAGAAAGGTCTTGGCTGGCTGACCCTCGACTCTTAGCTTATCTCCACGTGATCGGAGTTCCGGCCCCTGAGATTAGAACTCCTCAGATGACGTAAAGCAAGGCGATGCACCATCTTTGGGGCCCAATGACCCAGGAGCCTCTACCACACACCAGGGGATGTCTGTGCAAGTCTCTTCCCCTGCCCGAGCTGCACTGTCCTCCTCTGGAAAATGGGAGCATGATAAACCTTTCCCATGTGGATGCTGTAAATGCCTGGCACTGAGCATCTGCATAATAAGGGATGATCATTAACACCAGAGAAGAGTTGTCACCAACAAGCAGATCTCAGTCTTGGATTCACCTCCCGCTACTGAGAGCACATCCGACACCTCTCTTCCTGTTCACAGGCTTGAATCCCTCCTCCGTGCAATGAGATTGGAGTGTCTTCCCCTCTCAGCTGTGTGACCATTCCCATGGAGACCAGTCCCTCTCACTCACACGCCACTGCTTTCCCAGAGCTCCTGTACGAGGGGAGCAGGATCCATGGGGTCACCAGTTAATTACTGAGCATCTGCTAAGGGCTGTCCACGACACAGACCTTGTTCCGTTGTAACGAAGTGTCTCCCTTGCTTGTACATTACTATCATTAACTTATAAAGACTTAGACTTGAGAACTTACATAAGCTTCTCAAAGTCACGCTGACTGAGAGCTGGCAAAACTTATCCTTCTAACTGAGTCTGTCTGGTCTCATCCAGCACTGCCCCAGATGAGTGCAAGACATTGGGAAAATGAAAATTCTCCTCTTGAGATCAGGAACCTTCAGTCTCTGAAAAACTGACATCATTTCTTCTCTTAACAGTCACTTTCCAACTCTGTTGTAAATGCTCAAGTGGGAAGCAAGTGAAAAGGGTGTTTCCCAGCCTTTTGGGATGGACTGTTATCATTTAATTTAGACACATTGGTCTTATGCATAATCGATCATTTATAAATCCATGGTAAACCACTCCAAGTAGCCTTTGGAATTATCCCCAGATACAGTGGTTTGGGATTCCCTTATTTTTGCTGATTATTCCAGCTGTGGTAACACTGGTCAGTCTGCTGTACATGGCAAAAGGAAAGACAGACATCAACTGAAATAAAACACACAGAGCACAAAACGAAATCATTCCTATTTTGGTTTTTTCCAATTATATTTTTGATACAATCTCTTAAAGACACGACCAGAACCAATCAGAAAACAATTTCATGTTTCCCTCAATTTACATGCCCTGGACAGCAGCTGACAGGATGAAGAAAATCAAATTACTGACACGCTCGTGGTTGGTGGCTAAACAGGGAAGTGTTTTCTAACCCGCGTTTGGATGTGGCTTAGCTGTCCTTCTCTACAGGGCAAAACTCTATCTGTCCTTTTCTAAGTGTGAAATTCCTCTGTTAAATCCTTCTCCAAGGGAAATCTTTAATTTAGAACGGTCATATGTTTGTGCCTTTGCCAGAAACAGCACAGGTTGAGAGAACAGACGATCATTTTGCCGCAGTAATTATTGGCCACCAAAGTTAACGGAATCCCTTCTTCTTTCCCCTTCCTGTTTGGGCTGTTTTGCTTGTAGCGGTGCTGTGCAGATGATCAGAAACCCATTCCAATCTGTTTCCTGCACTCAGAGAAGCTCCTTCAGTCCTGAAACACAGCACATGAGCACACGTGCACACACACACACACACCTGAATGTACGTGCGCACACACATGTGCAAGAGCTATTTAAGGGAAATTCTATTGTCTAAACATGTTTTTCTTGGCAAAATTCTGTTTTAGAAGTGGTCAGATTCCTTCTGCAAGCAGCACCAGCCTAAAGACTCGCGGAGGAGAGAAGCCTCAAAATTTGCAGCAAGTTGGTGTATGAGTCAGGGGTGAGAATGGCTATAACAAATAGCCCCCAAATCTCATTGATTTTACTCAATACAAGACTGTCTTGTTAATGTCAAATTCCAGGGAGTGTCAGCAAGTAGGGGGAACTCTGTTTCATTCAAGGACCGGGCGTTTTCACCTAGAGACTGCCATCATTTTGAGAGTGGGTTTCTTGTCTCCCAGCTCCGGCCTCGTAGAGGGTCACGGAGCCCTCACTGGATATCCTGCATCCACAGAGCAAACAAAGGAAGAGCATTGACGTGAGTGTGGGGACTCTAGAAACAGGTGTGCTCGTGGCATATATCTCTGCTGCCCACGCTCCACTGGCTGGAACTCAGTGGCGGGGCCTCACTCACCGCAAAGGAGGCCAAGAAATGCAGTCCTGCCATCTGTCCAAGAGGAACAAGGAAGCAGGAGTTGTTGGACACATAGCAAATTTTTATGTTTTATTTTTATTACCAAATATATTGAACACCTACAATGACAAGTAGGGGAATGTGACAATTTCTCAGGACAGGCTAAGTGTAGTTTTTTGGTGCTGTGGACATTTAGTTATTTCAGGCACTTCAATGACTCAGAAAACCGTAGCCCATTCATACAGGAGTGCAGGAAGTGTGAGTTAGGACTGAAGTGAAAATCAGGTGAGCGATGAGGCAGAAAGATAGAGGAAGATCCATTTGGCACCTTACCTGGAGATTTTGTTGGGGTTGGCCTTGTAGATGGCATTTTAAAGGATGTGTTTCAGGTGTCACTTCCTGAAGCGTGTCCAGGCAGTGTGTGGATGCCAGCTTCACAGATGGCCGTTATCAAGGTCCAGGGCCAGAGACACCAAATCCAGTATTGATTCCAAGGAGAAACTGTGGAGCCAGGAACAGAAAATGTAATCAGAAGGCGTTACGTGCCAGGAAAATACAGAAGCAAAAATGGGTGGAAGGCTGTGACCAGGAGGAGGCAGGGAATTCTGCCACGGGCGTCTTCCTTCCATTCCCTGCATGTTCACTGAGCACAGCCACGGTGCCAATTTCCAGATCTGAGAATATGACAATGAAGACACTGGGCTTGTGCCAGCCTACAAGGAGTGTAAAGTCCCCTTGGCTGGGTGCCCACTGCACGGGGCAAGGGGATGCTTGTCAGACCTAAAAGTCCAGAGTTCTGGGAAAAGCAAGACTCTTCCTGAAGAATCTGACAAAATAGCAGCTCTAGCAGCTGCTAAGACACCTTCACACACTCAAGACACAAGACCCTCCTTCTGATGTCACGTTCATGCTTCCCAAGAATTCTTTACTTTTTTAAACATGTCTTGTCTTCTTCAAACCTCATGACAACTTCCTAAGACATCCGAAGTCCCTCGGTGAGGCCACATCCTGGAAGTGCTGGATCCAGGAATTCTGGAGTCAAGGAGGTATTAAAAAATCACTTAGTCTATTTAATCTGTGTTTTTGTTGTTCAGCAGAATGAAGGAACTCTGCGGCCTGGGGAGTCCCATCAGATTGTGTGTGGATGTGTCCCAAAGACTCACTTTCACATCCAAACCCTAGAGTCTGGCCTATTCCCTTGATGGGACATGGGTGAGGCATGGAAATGATTGAAACTGTTTCATTTCACAAGCAACTATTGGATTCCTATTTGTAAGACCCCCTCAGTCTGCTTACTTATTGGCCTTCGCCTCTCTCTGATGCCTTTTCCTTCAAATATACTGTTAGGTTTCACTGGGTTTGCCACTCACTGCTCTTGGTTCTCTTCCTGGAGCTTGGCAGATTGTGTTTGATCTTTCCTCCTTTTGAATATGTGTAATTAAATTTTAACTAACCACTACAGCATCTGCTAGAATTCCAGTGAGGCAGGAAGAGCACACTCAGATGGAACCATTGAGAAAAATGTGATGAAAGACTTGGGAATGTCAAAAGTCTTGTATGAGGTTAGCATGGAACAATGGTGTGATGTATTGATCAGAGGCAGCCACAGAGGGGCGCTGTTGCCCCCTCGGCCTCCCTGAAGTGGGGAGGGCAAGTAGTAACTCTATTGGAGTCAAAGATGGAATCTGTGACTTTAAGTAGAAGGACTGGAATAACCTGTCTGGGAGGAGGCAGAGGAAGGAAAATAGATGTCCCTCTTCTCATGCCTGCCCACCCCATTGGCAGAAGCTCCCTGGAAGTCAGAGATGAGGGCAAACTGTTGGAGCAGCTGAGGAAAGTCAGCTTCCCAGCTCCAGAGCAGAGTGGAGGAGAATGGGGTGCATGCGGAGGGGTGAGTGGAGAATACAGCCCTCCTGCCCCTGCCAAGTGTTGTGCTGCCACTGAGATGAGAGGAATTAAGAAGTCACCAAATTACAGGGCAGTGAGGGAGAGGGGAAACAAACAAGCACTCACCCTGCTGAGCTCTGCTGGGTGTAAGCAGGAAGAGAGGACCAGGAGAGGCAGTGGTAAAGGACCCATGCTGATGCTTCGATGGGACATCAGAGCTGTTTCTGTGGTGTCATTTAAATTAAGACCCGAACAGTGAGCCTGGTGACCAGAGAAACAACACCCCAGTGAGAAGGAGGGCATGAATGAAGGCCATTGACATATGAGAGCCCCTCAATACTGATTCTCTGAGTCAAGGAAGGCACCGTGACCTAACAGTCAGGAGGCCTGTTTCATTCACCAGCCCGACGTCCAGTGCTCTCCGGCCAGGTCATTAGGTGTCTGCTTGCCTCCATTTTCAGTCAGTAAAATGAGGATGTCAGCTTGTTGTTCTCCAAATCCCTTTCTGTTCTCAAATCCAGTGCTGGACAGGGTGTTTTTCAACACTTTTCAAACTTTGTTTTCTGCTCAGTGAATACTTATGTTAAATGTTGCTTCGATCTTCAGATGATGCATATGACTGAGATCTGTTTGAAATATAAGCCAAACTTGGTGCACAGTTCTACAGGGATGAAATTATGGTCTTTGATATTTGGCAAAAGAAAAAGCACAAGTCATGAAACTAAGGGAAAAGTTTTGGCTGCGGGCTTTGGTTTTCAGGAAGCGTGTGTGATATCAGATCAAGAATAATTGGTTATCTCTGTGACCCCCTCCTGATGCCCAAACCCCCCCAGGGCAACCCCGCTCTCCTATACACTCCTGGGACAAACACAGAAAAGCTGTCACAGAAAGTTGTCACTGGTCAACTCTGGCTTCATGAAATGTCCCCATAGATCCAGCTGGAATCTGTCCTGGGCTGTACCCTCAATTCTCCATCATTCCTTCTGCTTTGTGTCCTACAGAAACGACGCCTTGCAGAGCTCTGACTGCCGTGTTCCCTCTTCCCTCCAGGTTTTCAAACACCCCACTCTGCTGTCCTGGGATGCTCTCCTCCTCTGACAATCTCCCAGCTCCGCCCTCCGAAGAGCGAGTTCCTACCTCAGCAGAAACTTCTTTTCCATGGGGCGGCCCTCAAGCACGTTCTAAGTTATCAGACACCTTCTTGCACTCATGGAGCATAGTCCTCTCTCCACCTTTGCTTTATCACCGCCTTCCCGCCTCAGGACTCAGGACGAATGGAGACTCTGCGTTCTCTGCTCTATCCCAACACTCACAGCAATGAAGGATGTTTGGATAATTTCCTCTGGAATCAGGGATTTTGAGTAACTCAAGTGTTAGGTTTGTTTTTATTTACTGGTCTTTTATCTACCCAGGTGACCTATTTTTAAGACTGTCTTCAGTGCAGGAACTTCGCATCATCACATTACATGGACTTAAGTGTCCATCACGGCAGATTAGCATCTGCCTATAATGCACTTTGTTCGCCACCCACCGTCCAACTGAGAAGACCTGAGTTTTGCTAAAAATTTTGGAGTCGACAGATGGGAGTAAGAGGTTTAGATTAGTGACCAGTCTCAGGCCTAGGACATCTAGAGAAGCCTGTCTCCAGTTAGCAAGACTCCTCCCAACAGTCTGGTGAAAAGCATAGTCTGTTCTGGCTGCATTTGAATTATCTTCGTGTTCACACAGTAAAAACCATACATTGCAGGGGAGGGGAGGGCGTTTGTTTTTTTCTCTGCTTAGATCGCCTCTTTACTTGCGTAAAATGCTTTTAGTCTTCTTTTCTCTTTACATCGCTGTGTAGTTTTCAGGATATTGAATTTGCACCTCGGTCTGTGAGCGTGTCACGCCACACCCGCCACCAGAGGTCCAGTGGCGCAGCACTGCGTTAATGCCCGTGCTCCGCGCTGGTGCGTCCAAAGAGCAGGCTTCTGAGCAGAGTCCCCTGGGAACCCCACTTCTATGCGAAAAGGTGCGCCTACTACCCGAGTGCACAGAGAGGAAGGTCACAGTTTTTAGATCTCTTGTAATGGGCTGGAGAGATGTTTATCAGCTCATCATAAAATCAAAACAATGAATATCCACCCAGACTTCAAACGAAATGGTGGGGAGTCAAAGAACTTGAAATCCTGAGGTCCAGGAGGCTGATTACCCATGTTAATACTGCTGCTGGGCCCCGCCATGCCCTGGACCACTGGTGGAAATAGTCGCTGCCTGGGACCCTCACGGCCGTGTGCACTGGCCCTCGGGCCTGGGGTGGCAGGAGCCACCACGTCACTGGTCTGAGTCACCCTTTTTTATTTTCCCTTGGTTTTGTTTTCATATCCTCAAACAATGTCAACTAAACTCTCATTAGGTTGCGACATTAGAAGAGGAAAATCACTCTAAAAGGCAACAGCCTTGGCATGAAATGTTAGATGCCATTCAAGGCGATGATGGAGGCCTTCACAGTGCCTGAAATGACATGTTGAACTGTGAATGTTGGAGCCAGAAATGGATGAGACTATGGCTTATTCAAATCATCGCCTGACCAGGAAGGAAACCATGGAAGCCCGAGGACGAATTCTCGTTACCATGGCCCAAGTGCCCCTCAGGGTCAGGGGCTCCAGTGCTCCGGGACACAGTCCCTGCTACTTTCCATTGACTCCTGAGAAACCAGCTTCCCTGATGGCTGTGTTTTAATTCAGTAAGCGCTTTAGGGACCCATCCTCCACATCAAGTGAGATGATGCAGATGCAATCAGGGATGACAATATTAAACTTGGGGTTTATGGAATGAGGAGTAAAGTGATCGCTTGCATTTCTTTTTTAATAGCTGTATTTTTTTCTAGGTTTATAAAATGAGCATTTATTGACAGTAAGCAAATGAAGGAAGCATTGCATAACCTGCTTTTAAACGAAGAGCCAGCGCAAGGCGCAGGGGACCATGAGAGCCAGCAGCATCTGTGTGGACAGGAGGATTCCTTCATGCCAATGTGTCACGGCTGACACAGCACAGATGTGCCCCAGCCTACTCCTTGTTGGAAGACATCTCATCACCATGAAGAGTAATTGACTCCTGAGGATACATGTTATTTGTTACACACACCCCTGAAGGAGGGAGGGGCAGGAAGGGGAGAGAAGATGGAAGAAAACAATAACCACTCCCAGTATCTGTGGGCTGTGCCTGAGTCTTAGCAGCTCTGAACCGGTAGGAGTTGATCATCACTATAGATACAGAAGTCTCAGAATAGCTGAACAGAACCCCAACATTTTCATTCTTTCACCTAGAAGAGTTGACCCTGTCTAGGTCCTTCATCTCAGACAAATCGAAGTGTTTCCACACCGATGTCTATTGTAAAATCAAAGTTACTGAAAAAGAAAAAAAAGACAGCATTAAATGTGTCAGGATTTGATTGGAAATACTCATGCAAGAGAGAATACGGAGCCAGGAAAGGCTGGGATGTCATCAGACTATGACAAGAGTCTGATCCAAGGGAGGGAGAAAGGGAGATGAGCTGAGACGCATCTAGACTTTCTGCCATGAAGCCAAAGCCATCAATGAGTCTGCGAGACAGAGTCGCGCATCAGAAGAGTGCCTTGGTCTCCTTAGTATCCCTACCATGCTCAGTCCTTCGCAGGAGCTTCCCATTGGAGGTATAATCTTGGCACACACATTGCCATAGATTTCACAGCAATAAGTGGGCCCTCATTGGACTGTGATCTCAGTGGTTGGGGGCCTAGAAGCATATCCTCATGACTCCGACCGCAGGCCATTCTGGGTCAGAAGGAAAAATTGTCATGGAGGAGTCTATTCATTTATATGTACGGAGCAGTTATGTATCTATATGCAATTATGTGTGTCCAAGAAAAAGATGGTACTGTGTCCTATGGGCCAAGAGCTGTGCTAAGGGTAAAAGGCAAGGCCAATTTTCCATGCTCTGCTAGATGATTGATTTTTCCAGGCTGGAAAAGTATTAAAATTCTTAACAGCCTCCTGAAAAAAAGTGTAGGCTACTCTGAAATCACTAGGACTTGCCTCTGATTTTTGAGGCTCTCTGAAGGATAATCCTGCTAGACATGGAAATTGTGTTAAGTAATACAGAAAGGCAGCGTGTATCATGGACAGCAGTTTTTCAGCTCCTTCAGCTCTTCTGTTCCTTGGGGAGAAACTGAGGATCATTCTTGAGGGCATCAGGAAGCAGATGTGGTGGGACACCAAACCGATTGACGGCGTGTCAGCTAGAGCCAGCTGTCCATTGAACATGCTAAATACTGGAATCACAGTTGGAGCCATTTGTTTGAAAGAGTAGAGCGTTCACAGAATTTCAGTCTAATTTGCAACAGACTCAGATGGCTTCGGTTTTTTCTCATGCCTCGTTCCCCTGCTCCTAGCCCAGTGCCTCAGCTCTAGAGGCATTTAATAAATGTTCCAGAATAAACCAGTGTAAGAGCAAATGAGTGAATGGATGGATGTAATCCTCCCCCTTTTTCAGATCATAACTGGATGTTTTCAGAGCTTACAGTAACTGGTCTGGCCAAGAAACAGCTCCGATGAATTAGACTTCAGCTCTAAAAGGAAACAGAGTTAGTTCGTATGTCACATCATTGGATTACAGGACAGTTTTTTTAAAAGCTAACCTTAGAGACATCATTCAAAGTCCCCAGTTTCCCAGTTTCCAAAAACCTTTTCTGTATTAAAAGTTCCACTTGCTGACGTGTCATATGATTATACTTTCATGAGCCTCCATTCTCACATTTGTTTTACTTCTACTCAATCCCCATGATTCTCTGATATCTTTGCAAATGTTCTTAGGAAATATCTGTTCGTGCACTATCATAGCAAAAACTCTGCTCCAAAGATGCGACGATGGCAGCAGAGCTCGTCTGTGGAGTATTACCTCTTCCTGATTCTCACTCTTAACTCAGAGACCAGCTTTGACCAGTGCTTCCTTGAGTTACTCTGAAAATAATTCACTATGCTCTCCTTGTAGGTTAATGTATGCTTACTTTACTGTGGCTCTCCATTGGGATTTCCTTTAAAATTGTTATTTATTTCTATTTTGTCTTCTCTCAGATCCATTCAAAGAAAAAAGCAAAACATCCCACAGGGATTATGCCAGTCAGAGACATGAGACAGATTTCTATAGAAGACTGTACTCATAAAGATGAAGTCAGATTTAAAAATGTAAAGCACCCAAAGAGAGCAACTACTAAAAGAGCTCCAGTAGAATCAGTAACTAAGATAATTCATATCTCAACAACTGGTGATGACAGAATAACATGAAAGGGACTTTGAAATAAGGAAAGCGTATTTAAATATTCAAGCAAATAATGAAGGGTAGAAGGTAAAGCAGGATTATTGAACAAAATAACAGGGAAATTGCTAAATTAAAAAATCTAGAACTGAAGAATTATTGTAGATTAAATAAGGACTCATTGAGCAGTAGGCTGGACACGGTTGAAGAGAGAGTAAGAAAACTGTATATAGATTTGAGGAAATCAACCACAAAAAGATAAGGAGATGGAAAATGTGAAAGTGAAGTAAGAGATACAAGGGGAGGACAGGATTAAACAAGTGCCTAATAAGAGTTCCAGAAGTTGAGAGAGAACAGAACAGAGAGAGCAATATTAAAAGGAATGTTTCCCTCAAAACCAAAAAAAAAAAAAAAAAAAGAATTCTCTAAGCAAAACATAAAA
The DNA here is from genome assembly GCA_004363575.1 of Solenodon paradoxus. Taxonomy (NCBI): domain Eukaryota; kingdom Metazoa; phylum Chordata; class Mammalia; order Eulipotyphla; family Solenodontidae; genus Solenodon; species Solenodon paradoxus. The sequence goes on from RJWH01002688.1 coordinate 71,955, forward strand.
AAATATTATTTAGCAGGATAAATGTAAATATACTTACAACTAATCACAATATTGAAATTGATCATGAATTATGGAAAATCTTAGAATCATGAGGCAGAAAACTCAAATGGCCTTCAGAAAATCAGTTAGAAGTTGACATTTCCTCAGAAATAACAGATGAGAGAAAAATGTGAGATTAACTTCCCCAAAGTGTTAAAGGGGAAGAAAACTAACCCAACCCAGGTTCTACTCAAGAGTAAGAGTAATGTTAATATTTACTCAAGCAAAGATGTTCACAAAAAAACTTATAAAAGGACATAATTCATGGACTTCGGTGTAGCCGGAAAGCTTTAAACTGTAATTTTAGAAAACTTAACTAACTGCAAATTACACATACAGGTAACTTTTACCTAGAGGTGAACAACTATTGATTCTCTTACTATCCATTCAAGTGGTCATCCATTCAATCAGTAAGTAGTGACTGATGAATTATTCACTGAAATATTTATTGTCATGTCTCCTATGTGTTTACCACTGGAGCGTGCATTCTAGCCTGGCCGCTCTATTTGTAGTTGCAACTAACCTCCATCTTTGCACTCCCCAGGCTCTTAAACTTGTTTTACTTTTGCTTTTTTTCATGACATCTATTTATTTCTGCAAAATTATATTATTATGTCTGTTATTTTAATATTTGTCTCCATCTGCTAAATTACAGTCTTGAGGACAGAAATCTTTATCAAGCTTGTTCACTAAGGATACCATAGAAAGTGCTTAGTGATAGTGTGTGTGTGTATTTGTGAGAGAGAGAGAGAGAGAGAGAGAGAGAGAGAATGATGAGAACGAGAGAGGTTAAACAAGTTACATAAATGATCTGCTCGGTAGACAGAAAATAAGTAAATGACCAAGTAAAATCTTATATGAGATCAGAACTAGCCTCTCTGATGTCTTATTGGCCTATCCTTTTTCCTGTGACTTCATGGTGACAAGAGGGTTACTTCAGTCCTGGACATGATGTCTCCATTCCAAATAGGGAAAAATGATTATTCTAGCTATAAGGTAGATTGGGAAATGAATTATTTCACTTTTATAGCTTCTCAACCGGAGCCATTATATTCCATAAATAATGAGGTGGGTTTTGTGGCTCAGATGAGCTAAGCTGATCACTATGCCCAGTCCCGTTCAGTATGAAGGGGTGTGAACCCAAGAAGAAGGGAAAGAATACACGAAACACTAAAAAACAATCATTGATATATCCTATTTTAAAAAGAAACTAAAGCAGAATAATTTAATAGTACCTCAGAGTTCCTTGTTTATCAAGTAATTCACAGTCAGAAGAAAGAGATGGCGGAGGAGAGGAAGGGCACCAGGACAAAGTAAATACAGAGCAGACTGGCTCCTCTTACAGCAGGGCTTGTCTCGCAGCAGGGGAATGGGGTTTCTTCTCAAGCCTTTTTCCCCCCAAACTTGAATTCATTCCCAATAGGACCAAGGCCCTTAATTACCAAGGAATTAAGGGCCTTGGCATCCGTCTTCCCACTTCGAATAAAACTGTTCCCGTGGTAACCACAGCACAGCAGTCTTACAACAAGATGGAAAGGGACTAGCAGTTGGGCTGGAGGACTGGACACCCTTTGACCAGAGGGTAAGAGTTGATGCCATTCTCCTCTGAGCTGCGGCGTCTGGAAAGTGGTTTGAATTCTGCATGAGCACAGGCGCTGCCTCCATCCCTTGGGACTTGCTCTGAGTGACTTTGGAAACAGCGTTAGAAGTAGACACATCCTGCTGGCTCCTCACACACGGGAGCCCAGGGGCTGGGTGGGGGAAAGATGTTCTGAACCCGACGGAAGAGGGCTCTGTTTGAAGCACGTCTCCTCGAATCGTGGATGAGACCGCACTGACAAGAGAAAGAAACCCACATCAGAGCCAGAACGGACAAGGCTCTGGTTGCCTGCGGGGCGCCAGCCAGACCCCCCAGAACACCCCGCAGTGACAGTTTCTGAACACTCCTTTGAAAATCCGGGCCCAGGTTTTCTGGGTCGGCCTCATTTTCCCCACCAACCAAGCCATGAAATAGGGAGATGCCCTGTGGCCTGGGACACTGGGTTCTCTTGTTCTAAGTGACAGTCTCCCTGCAAGTTCCCTCCCCTGGAACCAGAGTCTCTTTCTCAGAGCCCTTCTGGCCTGCAGACTCTGGCTGCTCCACCCTGCTTTCTATTCACAGTTTGCTGCTGGTTTTTTCTATTAAATCGAAAGAGCAGTCTTTCCCCTTCCACACACGCTGCCTTCCCAGCAGGGGCAGGATGAGCGATTACTGCAGAGAACAGCGTGAAAGGGGCAAGGCTTGGAAACCAGCCAGACCTGATTTTAAAAGCCAGTCTGAGAGTTGCTTCGTTCTCAGGGATAATATCCATCCAGCCTGCAGTGTTATTGTGAGGACTAAAGGTAATGTATGTGATGTCTGAGCACTGTGACCTGTATGGGCCAGGTGCGTAATAAATGACTTCTCTCTTCACACACACACACACACACACACCACACACACCACACACACACAAACATGCATGAAGGGAATGCACATACACGTGTGTGCACATACACACATGCATGCACATGTGCACGCATATACACATACACATAATCACAAGGCACAGCTTCCCATGTACACAAAAAGACACACATACATGCATGGACACACATATACACATCTGTATGTACATACACTGATATGCATAATGCACACAAACATGCACAGAGATACTCGTTTTTGAAACACATGTCACGTATATGCACACATATTCACACATGTGCACATGCACATATAGAAGCACAGGCACACATGCAGACACATACATGCATATACACATGTGCACACATATACTTCTGCACATGTGCACACGTGTTTGCACATGTGCACCTATACACACATGCATGTGCACACCATACACACACACCCACAGCATATACACACACGCATAGATACACGTGCACACACTCCTGAGTGTCCAGAACCCACTGATGGACAAGCTAGGTTACTGCATATCAGTTGCTCTGATTATTAGACATATTAGTGATGTTGATTAGAGCTGTCGCCAATATTGTGCTACAAGAAATGGAGTGTGGTTGGACATGCTCTAAACCATGCTGAAGACCACCCCACCCTGTGTAATGTACTCAACTGTGCAACCACAGAGGAAAGAAAATGGACTCCGGGTCGGGGTTTGTGGACTTGTTTCCACCAACATGATGCATTATCCTGTTGTCAGAATATACAATGCACCTTACATCAGTCAAGACTTCACGTGGCGCGCCTCACGTAAGGGTCCCTAAAGGGGAAGAGCGTATGAATACACAGGGCCTTTCTCCACCCCTCGGCCCATCCCCGGAGACAAAGAAGGGCTTTCCCAGTGGCTAGTGTGAGAGAAAGCAGTTTCCAGTAGCTCCATGGCCCCACTCCACTTCAGACACAGGCTCTCTGATCCTCCATTTGCTGAGTTCACAGGCGCGCTCTTTGCCTCTTTCTAAGATAAGCGACACTACCAAGTAGCAAAGAAAATAGACTGCAGTGAGGACACTTTAAGAAGCTCATGTGCTTATGCAGTGACGCCACATTTCTCTCATTCAATCAGACTGGTAACACAACTAAGGTTTCGATCTCCACTTGCATGCGTCTTACAGTTACTTATCTTTCAAGGGGTTCCAGACATACTAAATATCAAGGGCTGATATTTAATCCCCATAAGGGCCAACAATAGGCATTTCCATTTCCACTTTAACACATGGAGAACCTGGAGGCCAGCTAAGTGACTTGCCCAGGGCTGTTGAGCTAGAGGGTCACAAATGTGACTTGAACTTGGGACCCTATGCTTCAAAGCCAGTGACCTGTACTCCATGCTAGGCTGCACCCAGGATGCAAATGTTCCGTCCCTGAGCTACCCTTAGAGTCCCCGATTTCTTTTGGCAGCACAGTCTGGGAACCAACTTTCCCCTCTTGCCCTCAGTTTTCATTTCAGCAAAATCAGGAGCATGGATTAGCATCCAGAAAGTTCCTCCCAGATTCAAAACCTTTCCTCCCTTCCCATCAGCTCTTCCTCTAGATATCTTCAGCGTCACGAGCCCATGGGGTTAAGCCTTAAAAGCAGAAGAAATTATTGCCTAAACTGTTGAAAATTTTATATATTTCATCATAATGAAATATATAAATTTATAAATCGAGATTAGTAAGTAAGACAAATAAAAGCAGAGCTGGTCTGGTTGGAGTGGCTGCTGGGAATGTGCTGACCATTTGGTTCAGGTCATCGCCACTACCTCATCAGACTTGAGACATCTGAGCACAAATCTGTGACCCTGGAACGCAATGAGCAATTCACTCAAGCATCAGCTGTAATATGACTTTGGAGCCAGAGGGCTAGGATTGAGTCTCCACTACCACGTTTGTAAACTCTGTGCTCTGGGCAAGCCAGTTAAGATTTCTGGACCTTGGGTTGTCGGCTGTAAATCAGGAGTCTTACTCTTGTCAGCATTGCTCTGATGAAAATTGTTTTCGAAAATGTCAAACACTGCAAATGCTAGTCATTATTATTAAGCAGGTAGCTTTCTCTTACCATGAATAAGATCATAGCTTCCACTGAAAATTGCCAGAAAAGACCCTCTTAGAAGTAGCATCTTAGTGACTCAGGGAAGCTTTGTGGAAAATCAATAATTGGAGAGGCTGATCCCTGGGGCCATGGTGAGACAGTCTTTCCGCGGAGTTGAGTTGTCAGCAGGGTCAAAGTAGACTGTCCAAGTCCTATAGCTTCTCTGCAGCTCCCTGACATGCAAAGACTCTCCATGCAACTGGGTAACACATGTGTTTTCAATGTCATGCAACTTTGCTGTGATTTTAAAATTTTGTGTGTGGGAAAGAGCTCAACTTAAGATGGAATGTTGGGATATTAATCATGTCTCTTCCTTCGACTGCCTTTAGTAAATTGGATGTCATTCCCCTAATGCACTTTGCTAAGAAACTTTTTTTATTGGAGAGTGTGCCTCCTTATGACACTCAATACCCTCAAAGAGATTTAAACAATTTCTCCTGCCCCGTGTTTAATTGCACCTGGTATTCTTGCATTTGCAATTGATTCTCATTATTTTCAGGTGTTTATTTCCTACAAAGTCACAGTGAACACTAAACTGGTGAGTACTGTACCATTTATCTTCCGGGACATACAGGTTAGGTTCATACATACGTATACATATACACACATACATATATACGTATACATATATGTGGGTGTATATATATATGTATATTGATTCACTGTTGCTGAACTCAGGACCAATGTACGGTCATTCATACCCGAACAAAGCTTACGTAATACACATCTTTTCTCCAAAAGGCATATCATATTCTAAGTGTTACGAACACTAGACCACAGTTGAGTACAATGCTCGAGGGTCATTTTAAAGAGCAAAATCATTACACAAATGTAAAAAATGGGAGCACTAGACAGACAGTGGACAAAAACACTTGTTTACAGTCTGAGAGCTGAAACTGGAAAGCAAGGTGATAATTTGATTGCCCTCAGCTAGGGACATGTGTGGGATGACTCAGTCCTCCGTGAATATCTGCAGATGACTTGGCAAGGGGCCATGACTGGAGGGTTACAACTAAATGTTAGCACATAGAGACCCAAAGATGAGGAACTGACCACAATGAAAATCATCAGCCTAGCTCTACTGTAGAGCTGTTCTCCAGTAAATGACCGACATCAACTAGATCAAACTTCAAATATGACTGTTTTGCGGATGCTTTATTTTTTTCTAGCCCCAAACTCCTCCTGAATGCTAGGTCCATGTTCCCATTTGTGCATTACAAAGGAAACACAAGCTTGACAACTCCATAGCTGAACTCACTGAGTTTTGTCCTAAAATGTCTTGCTTCTGTTTAATTGGCAACATGCGTCTCTTCTTCCAAGGAAGCCCGTGTCCACACTCATACAGCCCCTGGAGGTTCGACTTTAAGGAAGATTATCGAAGCACTTTCCTCAACAAGGTAGCTCTCCTGCTTAAGAGGATTTGCCTCCTGCCAAGAGAATGAAATTTCTCCTTTCTAATAACTAATATTTTTGAGTGCTTACTCAGAGGCAAGTGCAATAAAATCGGAGCTACCTGGAAATGGTAAGTATAAGTACATTGCCCGAAGGCTTATAGCCAGTAAGTATTATCTTGAAGTTTGAATCTAGCTTGTCTAACTCCAAAGGATGTGTCATTTTCCACTCTATTATATACTGCTTCAATCTCGTTAAATATAAACTATTTGTGAATCATCTTCAGTGGTGGCATTAGGCCAGAAGAAAAATAAATAAAATAGAGACTTAGGATAGAGACTTAGAATCTTTCCTGATTTAGTGCCAAATTTTCTTTGTGGATTTATCGTCCTTTACTCCTTTCATGAGTTTTAATTTCCAGTGCCAAGGATTACTATCTTCCAACATACTTTTAGCTTCTTGTCTTCACGCTTTTATACGAACAGTCCCTTCTACCTAGCATGCTTATCGCTGCACTGCAGCAGCTCTGATTCTATCCATCATAACTATAATCATGATGAGAAGAATGGCCCCACACAACAGTTAGAGGCCCTAATATTAGTTACTGACAAAGGGTAGAGAAAGTGAAAAGGGTTTCTGGACCCAATTCCAACATGAGTGTGTGTGGAGGCTTCCCCATGCCAACAAGACACCCTAAGGGTATCTGAAAATTCAATCGATTTAGCTCAGTTCTGACAGTCTCTCCCTGGTGATAGTATCTGATTCCACAGGCTAAGGGTTCAGTCTTCGACACCTCCCTCCTCATCAGAAACCAGCTTCAAGCCCAGGGTATTATCTGTGCTTCTATCAGATTGGTTATGCAGCTGAGGGTCCGTGACCCCTTTCTCTGATTTGCTAGATTTGTTAGAGTGGTTCACAGAACTCAAAGAAACATTTTGCTCACAAAATCACTGTTTATTATAAAAGGACAGAACTCAAAAAGAGTCATCTGAAAGCGGTACATAGAGCAAGGTCTGGAGAAAGTGTACAGAGCTGACCTCCCCAGGGATACCTCTCCCCACAAATATCCAAGATCTCTAATCCCTGTCCCCTTGGGTTTTTAATAGAGATTTTACGACTTAGGCATGACGCATTCAACTATTGGCCATTGACAATTGAACCCAATCTCTAGTCCATCTCCCCTTCCTGGAGGTCCGGGGGTGGACCTGGAAGTTCCAACCATCTATTTACATAAACCAGAGCCTATCCTTCGATGCTTCTCAAAGTCACTTCTTTCACAAAACAATGAACACTTAGACATTTTAAAGGTTTTGTGAACTGTGAGCTAGGAATCTGGAAGAAGAACATACATACATGTGTGTGTATGTATATATGTACACATACTCATACGTATGTGTCTGCACATACATAAAATGAAATTTTCTCTAAGAGGATGAATCCTTAGAACATGAGGCATCACAACATATTTCTAGCTGGAGACTCCCAGTTCTCCACTTCACAGAGCTGTCAATAATACAGATTTCTTCCATTCTCAGTGGGTGCTGGTTGAGGAGTGGGAGTTTATACCCTTCATCCCTACTGTTATTGGGCCCCATAAAGTTAATCACATTTAAGAAATATAAAGGTTAAAAGTGACTCCAGTGTATCTCTGAGTGTTTTCTGCAAAACTGGTTAGTTAGGGATCAAGTCTTGCTACATCTTAGGTATTTCAAGAATACTGAGACCCAAACACCCCTGAATCCTGTTTTCTCATCCTTCACTCTCTCCTTATCTGGGTAGTGCTTGTTCTGAATATGTTTGGAGACCCCATGACCCCATATCCAGCTCCCCACAATATATTTGAAAGATAATCTTAAGCACATTTGATCTTTCAAGAAGAACTTCTTTCTTCAAAGACTCCAAGTCAAAAACTTGGAGTCAATTGAGAGTTCTCTAAAATAATTCTACTTGATAATAAATCCATATTTCATATGTGGGGAAGGAAGCCATTTCCTGAGTGCTTAACAGGACACTGCACTAAGAAATACTGCCAATACACCATCTTACATAAACCTCATGTCAACTCACAAAGTGTGGGAATGAAATCTTTGTTTCACAAACTAGTAAGCAGAGACTTGATGGAGGGAATTAAAATACTCAAATCCACATAAAATTTAAATGGCAGAGCCAAGAGTTTTAACCATTACATTAAACAACAGATTTCAGTGACTCTTAAGACCAGGAACAGTTCTAGAAAACAGAGAATACAATAAGCATTTTCAAAGTCGGCAAGCTCCCAACTGATAGGAGACAGATATTATTCAGAAAATCTATGGTAAATGAAGGAAAGGAAAACAGGGCTGAAAAATGAGCATTGTATGAACGTCACCTAGTCTGAGAGGTCAGGAAATATTTTTTCCTTCAGAGTTACTTCTGCTGTACTCAGAATGAACTGGGGCTTAACTGGGAAGAGAACAGCATGGCAGTGGTGACAACAGCTGTCTATAATTTTTAGAGATACTTAGGAAACAAAATCATAGGATATGCTGAGTGAATAGCAGAGGGATGAGAATGACCCTAGATTTCTGATCTTCAAAGACTTGGCTATCATTGATTGAGAGTAAGAAGGTGAAAGAGACCTCGGTTGGAAGGCAGATGGGACATCACGAGTTTGGCTTTGGACATAGTGAGCCTGGTGGAGGTGAGCCTTTGAATCATCCTAGTGAAGAAGCTGAGTACAGAGTTGAAACAGAGGCTGATTTAAATACGTAAATCACCAACATACAGATAATGATATGAAGCCATGAAGACAATACAGTTGTTTAAGGAGAGACTAAAGAGAGAGACTCTAAGGAAATGGTCTGTGGTAGAGTTTAATGAACTCCACATTGTAAGGGAAAGGAAATGAAGAAAACTGCAAAAAATACTGAAAACTGGAATGTAATAGATCATTAAAAACAAACAGAAGAGACTGCTTCAAGAACAGGGATTTCTTGAAGCATCCTGGTGGAGTGATGATGGTTTGGTCAACTACCTCCAGGCTAAGCACAGTCCACATACATCCCAAGGACCTGGGTTCCCATCCTGGGCTGGGGAGAACAAGCAAGAAGTACAACTAAATAAAAATAAGTGAAATGATTCTTCCTCTCTCTTCATGCCCACCTGCCTATTGAATTTTATTTCTACCTGTACCTTTCCTTTAAAAAAAAAATGGATTTTAATGTCAAATGAAATTAGCATTGAAAAGCATCTTTTTTTTTATCATCTTTGAGGTCATTGGTGATCTTAAGTAAGAGGTAAGAGTCCTTCTGGTGGATGATGAAGGCCCAAGTCAGATTAAAAATGACTGATCAAGATATTGGAATGGTGGTTAGAGAGAATTGCTCTGATAAGTGTGGTTGAGAAGAAAAGATGGAAATAGAGCTGTAGCTGGAGGGAACATCCAATGACAATGGCTGTGAACCTGACCAGTTCCGTTTCCCCTGCCCCTCTTAAAGCAATGAAGGCATTCTATTTTATATTGTTTGACTTTTCTTCCTTTCTCAACTATTCAGTAGTAAAACTGGGTCCTTCATCATCTTGAGTAACTGATCCATTGGGTTCAGGTCATAATCTGACATATTTTTTGAAGGTGAGCGGGGAAGGAAGGAAGGGAGGGGAAGAGGGCAAAGGGAAGAAAGGAAGGAAAGAGTAAGAGAGGGAAGGAGGAAGTTTTAAGATCATGAATCTCTTTATCCTGAAGGATGAAGAGAGAGTGGGACTGTCAATTGTCAAAATAAAACAACAAAATAAAATGAACATAAATGTCTAAATCATGCTCTCTTCTTATAGAGTGAGGAAAACAAATCTCTTAGGAGAAAAATATACCTAACACATTTTTTATGGATAACTACTTTTATTATTATATCATATAAAGTGAATTTTGCAAAACCAACTTGGAATGTAGCGGGATTTGAAAATTTACGTAAGGCAATAGGAAAGAATTTTGCATCAAGCCAAGTTCTTGAGAAGGTGGTAAGGCAATTTATTTCTGTTACTGAGACACAACACTGTCTCAGGGTCCTGGAGGGCTTGGTTTCTGTTCTTAATGATACTTCTCTGCTCCCTCCGGCTTTCTCCCATTGGAGTAACAAATCATCAACTGTGGATGGAGAAAGCTGACTCACTCTGGAAGATCTTACTTGAGTGAGCTTGCCTGATTTTGAATACTTACACCCTTTATTTCATTATTTCAAGAAATATGAGTCTTAGCAGACAAATAATAGCACATGGCAGCCAAGTTTCAGATTTTTCTCTGGCCCTCTGAGCCCAAACATCATACCTTTGTTTATGCTTATAAAATCTCCTTGTGTTGCTGTGTGGGATTAATTAAAAATATAAATTATATACTCTATGTTTCAATGAAACTTAAATCAGGAAAACATTGTCTGGTGGACAAAACTATATTCACTGTTTGGCCAGGTGAATTGGAGCAGATTAAATTCATTTGAGAACATGTTATTGTCTAACTTCTGGAGATGGCAAATTAGACTAATTGTCCCAGCAGCTTTGTAAGAATTGGTGCATTCAGAACAAATTCCCTTTAAGAGCCTGTTCTTGTCAATAATAGCTGGCAATTTGTCAATTGGATGAGAAAAACAATGCGAATGGTCTAGCTAAAACCATTATGGTGTGCAGTGAGGAGATACTCAATTTAGTGACGGAATTAAGGAGGAATGAACCATGGGCCTCTTCTGACCACCTCACACTCTGACTCTCAAACTGCCTTTTATTTTGGTCCTTTATCCTTCACCTCTTCTCTTACTTTTAAACTCTGTTATATATGACAATGGAAATCACTTCTTTCATCGTGACCTTCGCTTTTCTTACTAAATCAGTAATTTATTGCAGATTCTAGGCTGAGTCTAACTTTGGTCACTTGGAGAAAACATCAGAGCCCACCAGCCCAGTCCAGAAACATCTGCCTCCCCATCCACCACACCCTGGATCCACATATGTGCAAACCTGGAGCGAAACAGAATGAACCCAAGAGAAAGAGCCAGGGGCTCCAAGAAGATCAGCAAAAGTGGACTCTCACCCACCAGCTGCCCGACACCACCTTCTGAAAATGAACAAAAGGGATTGGCCAAGAAGGGAAGTGATGCAATCTTGTACCATGGCTGAAAGCATACGCTGAGCACTCTCCTGGTTCCCTGAGGTCCCTGGGTGTCTCCGGATTCAAGGAGAGCATTTCTGAGGGAGGGGTGGCCCTTCCATCATGGGACTGGTCTTCCTGAACCAGCGAGCTGCACCTGGCAGGGAGTATGAGCTTACTCCTCTCCACCATCTGCAGGCCAGCAGTTGTTTGGAGAAAGAAAGGTCACACCAGAAAGTCTTCCTCCAGCACACATAACGGCTCTGAACTATACTTAGAGAATTTCCCCCGAAACTCTCAAGGCTCCAGAGCAATTCAATCCACTCTGTAGGTGAGACAAGTGGGAGGAAGCGCTTCCCCTCCTGGAGTGCCTGCCCTTTTCCACCAGTCTTTCTGAAAACCTTTGAATTGCCACTTCTTCCAGAGTAACTATTGTGAAACAAATGTTCAAGTCAAATACTCTCAGATAACAAGACTCTTGAATGACATTAAAAAACCCAAAATTCAACTTTTAAATAATAATTGTAATAATGGTGGTACCAATAGCTCATACTTTGTGGTTTTGGACACCCTGCGGTAACAGGAGGGGTCTCCCCCATATTTGATTCAGATGTCAAGACTGACAATACCTCACACAAGCCAAGAAGGTGTGGAAAAGGTTTATTACTTACACAGTGAGGCTTTCTGGGGGAAACAGAGCAAGTCCCCCAAGCTGTTCTTAAAGAGCGAGAGGTCTAGGGCTTGAGGTTTCCATTGTGGTTAGGGGGTAAGGCCAAGTGAGGATGTCAGGGTCTTGTGTTGTTCGAATCTCCCACTAGCTCCAAAGGACAGGTCACCCTGACTTTCTTATCATCTTACCCATATGTGAGGCAGAAGGAGAAAAAGAGGGGTGAAACTGAAAAGCTTTCATCAGATATCAAGAATGGATTCAGACTCCTTACCCTGAGGCCGGCGCCGTGCTGAGATCTTCCTGTGCCTTCTCATTGGTTTGCCCCCTCCACTCCGTAAAGGAATTTTGTGCCATTTCAACAGATGAATGATTCAGTGCCCAGAGAGGGGCAGATGCCTCCAAGGACAAACAGCTCCAGAGCGCAGAGACTGAACCATGACCTGTGTCTGTGTAATGACACAGCCCACCCTTTGATTTTGACCGGGAACCCAGGGCAGCCTAACCCAGATGACAACAGGTGCGGTGGTCACATTCACCACTGGGTACTCTCATCACTTTGTGTCTGCAGCATAGCATGAGAATGTGACCCAGACCCAACCTGGAAAGTGCACTTGGGGACTGGCCAGCACTGAGCACAGACTTGAGTGTAACAGATGGGCTTTCTGGAATGATAACTGTCTCCTCCTGCATTGACTGTGCCAAGATGTCCTGCCCTGGAATCTGCTGTCCTGTCTACTAGGCTGTTCTTCGTTCTCCCCCTACTTGGCTCTTCCAGCTCACTGCTCTCCCTCTGCTGGGACCCTTGTAAACGAACCCCTCTCCCCACTGGTGGGGTGGTAACTTTCCAGAAGCATGCCCGACCCGCAGCCATCGGAACCCCCTGTCTATAATGATCATGCCTTGTCCTGTGTCTTCTCATTATCTCCTTAGACTATCCACCAGGCAGACTACCTCTGCCAGAACGAGAACACCTGTGTAACAATGTCCTCGCCAGGATACAATCTGGGTGCAGAAATCCTATTTTCAGTAATGCCCTTTGTAAGGCAGGGTGCAGCGCTTCCGCAGGGAGGTCACATGGCAAAGCAGAAAGAACTCTGACATTGAAATCAGAGGGATCTTGGATTAAACCCTGCTTTTGTCATATAGGGGATTTTAGGACAGTTACTTACCCCCTTTGAGTTTTAACACCCTTATTCAGGAAATGGGGGCATAGTCTTACCTTGAAAGGTTTTGTTCAGATTTTAGGAAACATCAGGTATATAATGCTGAGTAGATTCTCCTTGAAGTAACTAGCTATTGTTTCTCTTATTTCTAGGTGCCTGAAATGGATTACTTTTGAATACATTTTATTGAAGTACATTACCTTTTAATACTACGTAAATGTCAAGTGTTTATCATTATTGATCAACATCTATATATACTATGCTAAGTTCACTAACTGTTCAGTTGTAGACTTCACCTTCTAACTGACCCCTTTCCCTCCATTTTCCCCATGCTCTTCCTTTTTGGTAACCACTAATTTGGTTTTATAGACATATCTATTTTGTTTTACCTGATTTATTTGTTTGTTTGGTTTCTCTATATATCACATAGGAGTGATAAAGTGAATTCCTATTTTTGTTGCTTGCCAATTATCACACAGAACAATTTCAGAATCTAGAAGTTTCTATTGTCCTTTTGTTGAACATGAGACTTAAGAGTAAACTAGATATTGTGTATGCCTACACATTCTTTCCACATTTTCTATTTCTAAGTTCATTTTTGCTGGTCAAATGCCAGGAAAAATTGGCATCAGGTAGGCACAAAAAGATACAGGTAAACTCTCCAAGAGCTTTCAATGAGCTGTGATTTATGTTTCTGCTGGAAAGGGGACCCTGAAGACTGTCTTTCCTAATATAATAATCCTAAATGCCCTAATCTAATGATGGAAGAAAATCAAGAATGCCTTTTGAGTTCCAAATGATTTCTTCTCTCTCTATTGTGATAACAACTCCTTGGGGCAGATTTTGTGAGGCTCCCTCCGTCTAATTTAAAAAGACAATATATGATACCACTCACATGTGGTACGTAGAGATACCAAGCAAACAACTAAATTGAACAAAAATAGACATTTAACACATGAAGTCTGTCAAACAGTAATAGGCTTTTTATAAATAAAGGCAAACCAGTGGTTGCAGGGAGAGAGGAGGGAGGTGGAAAAACAACGTGGATAAGGGTGATTAATTGCATTGTGAAGGAAAAACAGAAATAGTGATGAACGGACGGTGTTATATACTATGGATTCTCGCTGAGGCACCTTAAACCTATGTCATATGTTTAAAATAAAACAAAAAATAAATTAAATTAAAAGGCATCATTGAGTTTTTCATGCAAAACACAGATAGAAGTGCCAGCTAGAAACGTCACAGGGTCCAGAAAGAAAGCCTGCACCTTTTCAAGGCGGCAGGTACTCCCCTACGTGCCTCCAGACAGGCAGCTAGGGTTCCATCTCCTTCCAGCCTTTCCATGTTACACCATGCACCCATGTAGTTGGATTTCTGGCAGTAAAACTGAAAAATAGGATAAAGGACTCGTAGAGTCACTTTGGTGGATGGAGAGAGCTTATATAGAGGATGCCAGATGCACTACTCATTAGTCATGGGAATGCAGGGCAGTCCTCGCTCCTCCCTGCATCATATCCCCGTCTGTAACACAGGTCTGATCTCTTCTTCTAGAAGATGTGAGGAGTATGAAGAGCTACAGAGAGAAACTTTGAATTTTCCTTTTAATTGCCTGGCACACAGTAAATCTTTTCAGGCATGTCTCTTTCAATTACAAATCACAGATCTCTAATTCAAACCATGTTAATAAAAGGTGGAGCTGATTTTGTGCGACTTCCAGAACCAAGCGTCGGTCCAAGGGTGGGTTCTCTGCATGGCTTCAAGCCAGGCTTGGCTGATAAAGTCAGTGCAACAAGAGAGCCAGCCAAGGCAGTGTCTTCCATCCATGGCTCATTTCTACTTGCTTCTTCTTCACTCATTTCCACATGAGGTTTCTTCAGAGTGTTGATAAACTAGTCACACAGACCCTCGGACTTGCAGTCTCCACGTTAGCGGCAAGAGGACTTTTCTTCACTAACGCCCGGAGACAAATTCCAACGAAGACCTTGATTGGCCCCGCTCGGCTTACGTAGCCATTTGTGAACCAATCATTGTGGCCAGGGGGAATATGGTGCTCTTATTGCCCAGTGTGAAACCAATTCGAGAGCTGGATACCCACATCATGGAGTGGCGAAGAGTAATTTCCAAAAGGAAGAGACATTGTTCTTTGAAAAGAAGGATAAATGCACAGCAGGCAAGATCAGGAAGACACAGCACCCTTCCCTGAGTAGGCGAATGTGGCCACTAATTGAGAACGTTTTCCTTCCCCCTCCCTTCTCCCTAGACAGTTCAAATCACATCTGGCAGAGCGAGTCAACAGGCTGGAGCATGCCCGCAGACCAAACAAGGTACTCAATATTAAGATTGGCCGGGAGATTGTCTTGCAATTTTCTAAGCAACTAAATTCAATTTCTTCAAAGAAGTGGATAAATAGAAGGGCAGGTTACATTTAGCCAGAGAAATGATAGGGTTTGTTGGAGTTTTTTTTTTCTTTCGATATTTGAAAAGTAGTGACATGTGCTAGTCTTGGTCCACAATCTTATGGAAATTCACATAACAGTTCCCTTCCTCTCATAACGAATTTCCTTCCTGACAGACTTAATTGATGAGTGATTTCATCCCTGCTGTCTTCCTGAGGATCTGAGTGAAAAGTGTCTTGGAACCAGTGCTGCAGTCTTATGCTGGTGTCTGCTGAAATCAATTGTAAACATTTACATTCAATCTGATGTAAACCTCCATCCAAAGAATCTACAATTCAGACCATGGGTAAAAGTATAATTGTGAAGTAGTAGACAAAAGGGTGATGGCATGTATTGTGATCAACTTTCAAGAAGTTGTGAAACCAGTGGGGAAGTGATGTGATTCTCCAAGTCTCCTGATGGTGGCTGGGTTTTCCCTGGCCAAAGTGGCTGATGATGTTAATAGAAAAAGAATCCTTAGGAATGAAGACTGATGTTCCAGAGGACTTGGTTAATACTCAACTTTTTAAAAATTGTGTTGAAGGACCATTGTATCATGACATAATATAGATTTCAGGTGTGCATCATCATAAATCAACATCCGCATAGAATATATCCAGTTCACCACCAACAACCCAACAGTCAACTTCTATCCTTCACTATATAATTGATCCCATTTATCCAGTTTTCCCACCTTCCTCCCTCAACATTCAACTTTTTACAACAGGTCTGGGATGAAAATGAAGACTCACCACATTATCTTTGGGCCACTGGAGGGTATCACCCAGGAAATGTACATACGTGTTCTGTATTGAAGAAGGATACTGTATCAACAGAAGTCATCAAGCATCTCATTCCATGGGATGAGGTGCAGATGGACCCCAGAGATCAGGCCTCCAGAATGAATGGTTGAACAAGAAGAAAGGAGTATGTGTGTGATTCAGCCCATAGCTTTATCATCAATGACAAGTTACAGATTAGTTTTCTCATCATGCTTTTGTGACCTAACAGCTCTTTGACATGAGACTAACTCACTGAAATAGGAAAATGGGGGCTCAGGAAGCCAGCCCAGTCTGTCTGTTCTGACTGATGGCTTAAGAAGAGATTTGTATTAACCAGGATATCAAGGTAATTGAATAGAAAGTGATGGGTAGAGGTGACATCATTGGGGGCGCTGAATTCCCTCTAGCAAGTGAGAACCTGACTTCAGATAGAGCTAGACATGTTTAACGATCTCAAGATAACTTGAATACATGAGAGAATAGCAATGATTCAGTGCCTACAAAAAGTCCTTGCACCTAGTAGGTAGTTTGTGAATGTTTGTTATATCAATAAGGAAGGATGATCACTCTTCTATTATATCACAATGTCCCAGAATTGTAAATTGTTTTCAGGTTTAAACTAATTGGCTTCTAACAATATCCTTATGGGGAAAATAACCTCTGAAATCCTTTCCTCTTGATAGTTGAGGAATCTGAGATAGGAAGAAGTTAAGTAATTTAAAGCTAGCATTCAATAAATCCTGGATGAGGTGGAGATAAAACATGTCTTAAACTTCCTGTGTCCCCTCCAGAGAATATTCCTACTTACTTACTGTTTCCACAAGCTTGCTGCTTGAAGAAGCTGCATACAATACTGGTAAGAATCTTGGTTTTCAAGCTGGGACCTGAAGCAGCTTCATCTTTTGGTCCATTTAGTTCTGGTGACAAGGAAATTTCTTTCCTTCTTTCTCATAAAGCTAAATCCCCCTGACCCCATTTCTTTTTTGCATACAGTTGCACTCCTGATAAAAGGTCCTACTAGTTGTCAACTTAGACTGGATTTGTGGCTCAGGCAGACACGTTGGGCAAAAGCCAAAGTCCCCAGGCCCAGCTCAGAAACACCCCCGAACCCCTCTACACCCTGGATTTGCATCTGTCCAAACCTGGAAAATGGGCTAAAATAGAAATAATCAAAGGGTGAGAGTCAGACCTTGAAGGAGAGTAAGTGTGACCTCAGCCCCTGTCTTGCCAATCCCACTTTCTGTAATAAGCAAAAAGGGCTTGCAGAGAGGGAAGATAAACCAACCTCATATCATACTGAAATAATGACCTGAGCATGTCCAGCTCCCCAAGTTCCCTTGGTGTCTCCAGATTTACAAAGGGAGCACTTCTACAGAGGGATTGGTTATTCCAACATGGAACCTGTGCTGTTGGGCTACATGCCTTGTGAGTTTTTAACAAGTAAATATCATTCATCATATTTGAGATGGAATCCAGCTTAAGCGAAGGATGCCAACTTCTGGTTTAAAAATGGAAGCATTCTATGTGTTCATCTCTTGGAAGAAAAATGAGCTTAGAAGAAAAGAAAAGAAGTCAGGAGATGGAAGGAGTCTTCTTTATTGTTATAGGGTCATTTTCTGTATTACGTCTAGGGCAATGGTGAACAGTTATCATGCCAAATAATTGCTCCATCTGGAAAATTTAAGAAACTCTAGACAAACAGATGCTTTCAAAAATCCCTTAGTTCAAATACATATTAGCTGCATGAACTGTGGCAAATTTAAATGATTGTACATTCTGAATTTCCTCATCTAAAATGTGATCTCTCTAGATCTCCTGTGTTTCTCTGAAAAGTCCATGAAATGAGATTGGATACAGGCCCGAGCACTGTACTTAGTCCATGAAAGTGCCCAAGAGAAAATTGTTGCTCTCTCCTTCCATATACGAGTGCTTTCTTCTTCCTCTGATGTGGTCTGAGATGAGGCCGCTCCTCTCCACTCTACAGCTGCTGTTTAATGAAACCAAATCCATCCCTCTCTGAGCCTGTTTCCCTTGCTCACAATGAGAGCAGGAAACGGGGCAGTGTCTGAGATTTCTCTGGCCTGTGCTGGCCTTGGTTCTTCCCAGAGAAGCCGTGTCCCATGGCGAGATCCCTAGTAGCTGCTGTCACTTCCAACTTCTATTCTTGTCCCTCACATGTGAGGTATGGCAGTAGCTTTCCAATGCCTGTAGTCATGATGCTGCCTCTTGTTTCAAAGACACAAGAAGGGGCTTTGCTGGCAGCCCTTCCCACTTGTCCACTCAGGAAGGCCAGCTGGAACCAGATAAGGGGTTCCAAGCTTTGCTTCCACTTTAGCAACTCTACCAGCCAAGGGCACTCAGAGATGAGGGGCAATGAAATTGTGACCAAACCAAGTACAGGAAGCCATTCACCCACTATTACATTTATATTTCATGCCCAGCATTTTCTCCCTGCAGACGCCCTGGGACCATAGGCCAGACATACCACCTTCCAGTTGCAATCTTGAGTACCTAACCTGTCTCTCTTCCATGGCTGCGTCTATAAAATAGGCACTAGGAGACAGCTGGTCTTTTAGTGTTATTGTCAAGATTTCAAATGCTAATAATAAATGTAAAATTGTGCCTGGCACAAGACAAACACGCTTGCTTTTGCCTTTTCTAAACTTTTGCCGTTTTATTGTTCTAGGTCAGAGTCCTTGCTGTTGACTAGTCATCTGCTATTAAATAGCTGCAGGCTGACTTCCAAAGACCCGCAGCCCCATGAGACAGGCAGGTGCACAGCCCACTTCAGTATAGGAGTCATCTGTCAGTCACCTCCAGAATTCTCAGCATGTGGCAAGGATCCAGGGTGCCTGAACACAAGATGGACCTGTCACCTCCCTGGGGAGGCCCCTGGGGAGCTGAGCTGCCTTGATTTAAATATAAAGTGACAGCCGCCAACTATGTGTCTGATCTTGAGCAAGTTTCTTCATCTCTGCAACCATTCATTGCCTCATCTACAAATTAAAGAGGACAATGGCATTGACCTTGAGTTTGGATGAGCTCCAAGGCATGCAGTCCTGGTATAGGACACCAAACAAGTAGATTCAAACATCTCTTGCTGGGAACTTAAAGTAAAGTGTGGGAAGTGGCATGAAGGCAGTCAACCCCAGGGGAGATGTCTGGGGTAGTGGGTTTCTGGAAGCTTTTGAAGAACAAACACAGGGCTGAGTAGTGTATAGATGAAGTTCTCTGCAGCGTTTTCTCACTGTGAGGATACCTGCAAGATAATACAGGTCTCCTGCTGGTTCAGGTCAAAGGAAGTTGAATCTTAAAGTTAAAAACTTGATCTTAAATTAGTTATCCATCTGGGACCAGTCTAGATCCAAGTCAGAGCCGACTCCCCCAGATTCGTTTAAGACACTAGATCTTAGTGGGGTGTGTCCCTGTGGTGTTATCATCCTTAGCACCTGTGTTCAATGTGAAATTTAACATCGGATGGAGACCTAGCTTGACAAAGCTACTTCTGAGTGCTTCAAAGTTGAGCTAGACCATATCCCTCTGTGCTGCTCTTCAGAAGAATAAAATTGGCAAAGTGAGAACACACAGCATCAGGAAGGTCGATACATCCCCCACCTAAGAAACGAGCAGCACGGAAAATTCTGGCAGCCTCTCCTCACACCCAGGAGAATCATAAGGACTGAGTAGAATACTGAATGCAGCTACATTCTGCAGACATCCAGGGGGAGGTCAGTCATTCAGCATGCCTAGGACCCCTTTGAAAAGCAGAAAAGTTTTCTGCAACAAATGACCTCAAGAAATGAAAGTCAACCCCATCTCAACTCCTACACTCTGCATCTTTAAACTAGAAATCATCTACTGGGAGGGTACTCAAGGAGGTCAAGGAGGATACGCCCAGGTCCCCGGGAGCTTATGGGACAAAATCTAAAAACATGGAGCAGCAGATGGAAAGAATGATTAATGCAGGAATGCACTTCTGCTCTTTTCTCAGCTTGAACCATGCCCCTGTTTCTATACTAAGATGGCATTTGCATTCACACAAGACTTTTGTTTGTTTGAGCTCTGACCCCTACATCCTCTCACTGATTCTTGGATAAATAAAGCTGCAGAGGGTGAAGTGATCAAGAAAGCCAAATGGTGCCTCCCTTGAGAGGAGCTCTAGGCAGATGAAAGCCATCAGCCCCACCTCTCAGGAGTCTACGGAGGAAGCTTTAAGATGCGCAGAGTTTTCACCCAAAGTTTTGTCTCTATAATGGTGGATTTGCTAATATCTCAACTCTTACCTGATTTGTAAATGCTGTAAGTACTCCACACTCTGTCCCTGGCACACCTTTAAGTTTTCTTTACCTTTTCTGTTCAGGTACAATCATCCACCACCATGGACTTAGCAGATTTATGCTTTCCCTTCCATATTAGTCAGCGAAGGTTGGAATTTGCTTCACTAAGAAACAATCCCCCAAGCATCAGAAAATTAAAACAATGACTGAATTATCTCTTCACAAAATGCATTGGGATTCTACATGTTTTTCTGGGTTGATCTTCCTCTTTGTGAGGGTTCGATGTCTTTTCTGTGCATCAGAGGAGCTTCCATGATGGCTAAGAGAGAAACACTAGGTGACAGAACCACACACAGGCAGTTGACCAACTTCCCTGGAAGTAACATGTAACACTTCTGCTAACATCTGACAGGCCAAATCAAGTCATGTGGTCGTGCCTCAGGCCCACCTTGCACCTCATCTCAGGTCACTCACCTCTTCCTCACCTCTGTTATGCCAGGCTCTGAATAGCTCCAGAAAAGGAATCCCCACTGAGGACTTCCCACATTTTGGTGGACTGTGGCCACAATCATTCCCCAGTGGTTAATACCTCCCGGTTCCCTCTCCCTCTGCTCCTCCCCATTGACTTTGTGCTGGGTCATGTGATTTGTTTTGACTGCAGACAATAGAAAATATGATACAAGCAGATTGAGGCTGTTAGAGTCATTGGAGCTTTCTCTCTCAATGCTCTTCAGAACCCTGAGATGACCATGAGGAGAAGCCCTAACAAGTACCAGGAAAGATCCCTGTAAGCCCCCTTAGGGTCTTCAGACCAGGAGACAGTTTCTTGCCTGAAGCTTAGGGCAGAAAGTCTCAAACTCCAGTTTTTCACATATCACCTTCACGATTTGTGTCATAACCAAGGACCTATTCTTCATTCATTTTCTTAACATTTTCTTTGTCAACATACTTTTTAAAACTCATTTTCAAACTCTTTTAAGCAATATATCCATACAGGAACATATTGATGTGATACTTTTTTCTTATTATACCTGAAAATAAATGTGTATTTAAAAGGAGGAGGAGGTAGAGAAGGAAGAGGAAGAGGAGGAGGCAGAGGAGATGGAGCAGAAGACAGAAGTACAGAAGAAGAATCTCATGTGTGAATCCCTAGATCAAACATTCTGCCAACCACTTCAAGACATGAATTCAAGACCCTCTAGTCCCAGTCAAGATGTCAAGTGAACATAGAGATGAACCAAATCAAGCCTGGGTAGAAGACTGTCCAACAGACCTAAAGAAACCTAAGAAATACTACATGCTTGTTATGTACAATTGGTTTGTTATTCAGCAAAAACTAATGAACATCCAAGAACTTTCTATGGAGAAGGTTCTTTATCACTTTAGGTCTCAGATGAGTGTGTAACACTTTTAGACCCTAATCATAAAGACAACTCACGCAAATGATGAGGATTTAAATTTGATCAAAAGCTTCTATGGGTTCAGGCAGCGGTGTCTAGTCTGCCCATTTTACTGTTCACCTCACTAGCGAATGTAGCAAGCCCATCGTCATTCTTAGATTTTTACCTTAAAGTTTCCACTAACTTCCATGTCAACAAATCTTCTTAGGACGTGCAATTCTGTTTAATAAATGTTTCTGGGTATTTACTATCTGATATGCTGGACACGGAGCATTAAACATGAGAGTCCTGACTCCTAAATTTGACAAAGGGATGCAGGATGCATGATTCTTGTCGCCAGAACTAGAGGTGCAGAGCTGGCACAGAGTGTGGAGAGACTAGAGAAGGAAGTTGGGGAGAAGCTTCTTGGAGGCGATTCTTGAAGCTTCATTTTAATGGAGGTGAGATGGGCAAAGCAGAGCAGGGCCATTCCAGACTGGAGACAGGCCCGGGAGGAAATGACAGCAGCGAACAAGGCAAATGTGGGAACAAGGTGGGGCAGTCATGTGTTAGTAGAAAGTAGAGTAAAGTGGGCAGCAGAGCAGCGTGATGTGGGCTGAGCAACCAGATGATGGCAGATGGAGAAGGACAAGATTGTGCCATTGCTGAACGGAGGAGCGACACATTTTCTCCCACAAATGCATCACCACGTTTGACTCCGTTGAGTTCTGTTTTGCTTTAAAATCTCCACAATAAGAACTCGGCACGGAAAGGTGAGCATAATCTCTGATGTCAGACTGACTGGACTGGGGGTGTTGGCTGTGCCTCTTAGTCTGAGTGTGATCTTGGGCAAGTAAGTCAGACCCTCCCTCAGATCAGAATCCAACCCTGTGGCATGGGAGGAATGAATGACAGGGGGCATCCAATGGGGTGATGAAAGGGAGAGCCCTGAGCGCCAACTCCGGCACACAGAGAGCTGTCAGTGAAGCCAGATAACCAGAGCTCAGCAGACACGGGGTGGGCAGGGCCAACCAGTGCCTAGGTGCCTGACTGGTAGGTGCCTCCCCTGCAGTTACTCAGTGGTCCTTATCAAGTCTCTGCTCCTAGCAGGCTCTGTTTTAGGGGATGGGGTTAGAGCTGTGTAGAAAGCATCACAGGGATAAAATCCCTGACCTTCAGGGAGCAATTCCAGTGATGATGCTTGATTCTGTACTGTGCCTCAGTTTCTTCATAGGAGACAGTGATAAGAGCTGAACTTTCCTCACTGGGTGGTAAAGGTTGATCACAAACATGAAGTGCTTCAAATAGTCCCTGGTAGAGTTTTAGGGGTAAGTAGGGATTTTGCTGCTATTATTACTATTCCTCTCACTCTTACTACATGGCAATTGTACCTTCTAATAAGATCTCAGCACTTAAAAAAATAAGATTTAAAAAACTGTTTTTTTTTCAGTTCTGTTTATCTGAAGTAATATGAAGTTCTATTGCAAGAATAGGTTATGTCAAAAATTATTATAATCTTAAGAAAAATAACTGACATACATAATCAACTAATTTAAAGAATTGCCATTTAAATTGTACTTTGAGACAACATTCTGTGCAGACACAGATTTTTTGATCATTTGTTTTTCTTTATTGCTATAATTTATTTTAGAAATCATGGATTAAATTACTATAACTTCTCTATTATCCAACAAACTTCTAAAGTGTGTGGTACTCTTAATATTCAAAAATATTATTACTCTAAGTATTATATGATAATCTGTTTCTCACAGAGGTTGAGTTTTCTTGAAATCGTTCAATCAATAAAGGCAGAGCCAGAACTAAAACAAAATCTGTTTCCAAAATTGACACTCTGACCCTCCATAAATATTCCCCTGCTCCCTCTCCATCCACCCTTGAGAAAAATGTATTTCATAAACACTGGCTTGTATAAACAATTATATCATATGCTTCCTTTCCAGAGTCATTGAAGCTCTTGCTAAATGAGTTTTCCTGGTTTTCCTGATGAACGAGGGAATAAACTGTGCTGTTGGAATTTCTATTGCTGACCTCATTAGCTGTGTTTTTCGACGAGCAGGGCAGACAGTGCTATGCCCTGTAAAGGAAGGAAGAGAGGTTTCAGAGGATGGACAGCTTGATTTGATTCCCTGTTTAGGACCATGGATGCCCATAGAGTGGTGATTTTCATTAAGTGTTTTAATAAGAGTCAGTGAGGCAAACTTGGAGTTCTAAAGTGCAGGCAGAAATCTACTTTTTTTTGAAAGGTGAATTTTAAAAGTCTGAAAGTGTGTGGTTCTTTCTTCCAGTAATGAATATTCTAGACCTTTTCTCTAAAGACAATTTGAAATCCTCTTTAATCTACAGATTAACACCTAGTCGGAAATTAGATTCTTTCTCTCATAAAAAGGGGCAATAAGACAGATCAATACTGTGTGTGGTGGTATTTCTCCAGCAGCTAATTTCAAAGTTAAGGCTGAAAACTTCAGGGAGAAATTATGCAAAGTGGTTGAGAGGGAAGTTGAAAGATAAAGAAGAAAAAAAATGGATTAATAAAATCTATGCCCAGACAGGAAATCAACCGAGACATATTTTATTTAAGCCTCTTGACTTTCTGTTTGGGCTGAATTCCAATGGCTTTGAACTTTTTCAAAAAACATCTAAAGATATTTCTTCCAGAAGGTGTGAATATAGGAATTCAGTGAGATTCCTTAATTATTTCATCTCCTGAAGCCCTTGTTAAAGTGTCTAGACTTCTGCAAGTGAGACCCTCCTGGAGCTGAGAATGTCTGTAAGAAGCTTATTCAAACTGTAGGTCACGGACGCGTTGCAGCCCCCTGAAGGAGGAACCAGGTACAGGGGCGGAAGTGGGGAGGAGCTTGAACTTTCCACAGGGCCCTTTGCTGCTGCCTTTCCACACAGATCTAGAGGCCCAGCCCTAACCTTCCTCCCTCTCACTGTGGATAAGAACACTGAGAAGCCAAATCCTCACTCCTGCCTTTTTATATTATGATAAAATATAAAGAAGAATTACTATTGTAACCGTTTCTAGGTGTGCACTTTGGTTTCCTTGAATGCATTCACATCATTGTACTACCGCCTCCACCACCCTTCTCCAGAATTTTTCATCATCCCCAGGTGAAATTCTGTGCCCACTAAATAACTACCCATTCCCCACTTTCCAGCCAGCTATTTTGCTTTCTAGTCATGATTCTACTTTCTTGCTCTATGAATTTGACTATTCCAAGTCCCACATATGAGTAGAATCAGACAACAGTTCTCCTTCAGAGTCCTGCTGGTTTTATTTCACATCGCATCATTGATGTATCTATTCACATTTCACTCCTTTTGAGAGCTGAGTAATAGTCCCCTGTGTGTATATGCAACTTTTTGTTTGTCCACTCACCCATTGGTGGATTTTAAACTTTGATTTAAACTTTGGGCCAAAGACATTGCAATCCACTTGGAAATCTTTGCTCTCTCATCCCTATGAGAGGGGAGATAGATCCAGTAAATAAACATACAGAAAGTCCAGTTGAATTTCAGGTAAAAAATAGACATTTCAGTATCAGTATTCCATGTGTAATATTTGAGGTAAAGTCAAATTTAAAAAAAAATCCCTCTTATCTGAAATTCAAATGTAACTGTGTGTCTTGCATTTTTTCAGTAGCTCAATGTCCACAGTCAGTAAAATCAGAAGGAAGGAGATTCCCATCTACTTGGAACCCTGAATTCTTATGTTTGAAACTTAAAGCAAGTGAAAACACAGTAGGGTAAGCTTTGTCCATCTCTTCTCTGGTTCAAAAGCGTACTCTGACACCTGTACCCTTGTTTAGTCCTGCGTGTCTCTCCGCTCACTCCCCCTCTGTGTATATGTGTCTCTGTCTCTGTCTCTCTGCATCTGTCTCTGTGTCTCTCTCTGTTTCTTTCATTTCTTACTATAACTATGAAAATATGGTAGGTTGTGGGTGAACATAGTCAGCCCAGTGCCCATCTTTTCTGTCCCACAGAAGTGTCCTCTGGAATGGTGAGAACATATTTAATAAACACTATGGAGAACTTACTCTGTGTGAGGTGCTATCTGAAAGTGTTACAGGATTGACTCATTTTGTATTCACAACAGCCCTGTCAATTAACCACTAATTATGCTCTTGGAATATTTCCACTTTCCTTCTAAAGGCACTTCCTGAACCACCAAGATCGGAAGGTCTCGTGATTAGCTCTGACCAATGAATTGTAAGCAAAAGTATGTTTGACCTCCAGGCTGAGCATTTGATGGCAAGACCCTTCAGAGACCTCTTTTCCCTCTGCCATGGCTATCAGCCACATTCAGATGCCTGGTGCTCCATTAACAAACAGTTCCTCACACATATATCCTTGCTTCCATGCTGGAATGCAATCTCAGTTTTCATTATGAAAACTGAGGCTCAGAGAGACCCAGTGTGCTTCTCAAAGTCACACGAATGATGAGAGTTAGAGGTTAGGCTCTGATTCAGTCTTTTGCTTAACTTCGCTCTGTAGAAACAAAGTAGGTAACTGGACAATGCAGAACAGAGCTCCCAGCTGACCCATCATGAGGACAGTGTCAGAAAGATAGGAATATCTATCGTGCAGACCACTGAGACCGAGGGATGTGTGTTACAGCAGCATGTCTGGCCTGTACAGACCCATTCTGAGATATGCCCTACTGCTGTCCTTCTTTAGAGGATGAGGAAACTGAAGCCCTATGACATTAAGGAAACCCAAAGTCACATAGCTTGTAAGAAGGAGGGCTCCTCTTTGAACTCAGTTGGCTTGAGAGGGAGTTCATCTCATTGTTTTTTCATTTGGTTTATCACTTAGCAAGTGAGACTCCCTACTGCCTAGAGCTTACGGAGAGAGGCTACTGCCTGTGATGACCACAGAGGAAGTGTGTTCCTTTAGAGAAGTCATAAAAAAAAATCACCACAAACTGGGTGGTTGATATAGAACAACAGACATTTATTCATTCACAGTTCTGGAAGCCAGATGTCTGAGATCAACCTGTCCTTAGGGCCGTGCTCCTTCTGAAGACATTAGGGGAGAATCCGTTCCTTGCCTCTTGCAGCTTCTGGTGGCTCTGGAGTTTCCTTGGCTTGTGGCCACATCACTGAAATCTCCATCTCCATCATCACATGGCCTTCACCTCTTCCCTGGGTCTCTCCTCTGTGTGTCTTTGTCAAGATTATTTGTCTTTGCTGTAGGGCCCATCTGTATAGCACAGTATGATCTCTTTATCTCAAGGTCCTTGACCAGTACATTTACAAAAGACTCTCTTTCCATAAAAGTTCACATTCTGAGGTTCTGGGCAGACATGCATTACAGGGACACTAATGAAGACAGTAGAGTAATACCAGAAACCTACTCAGGGCACTGTCCTTACTACAGTTCTCAGAACCAGTAGACATGGAAGTCAATAAAAGTTTAATCTCCAAAAGAGTTTAAAAATTTGTGTCAAAGCTGTACAAAATTCAGAGTTCAGGGATGGGACTGAGATCACAGAGTGGAGGAAAAAGAGAAAGAATCAGAAACTGAGCCTTGGACTGACTACACCATTTTGTTTTTTGAAACCATGGCGGTAACAAACTCTCACTGCCTGGAATTCAAGCTCATTGATTTTTTTCTTGTGTTGAGCAAAAATTTTGCAGCAGTGGGTACCCACTCAATGCCATAGTCTTTTCTCCCTTTCCTTCTTAAAGGTGAAAGTTCAGTTCAACAAGTGACCTTCTAATTTTCCCAAACAGAGAAATAAAAAGCTCTTGTCTTATAACTGAGAAGAGTGTAAATATTTAGTCCTAGAGAGGAGGATAGGAAACTAGTGTCCTCAATGACTCAGAATGCAAATATCTTATTTGACCAGACTCCCATTTCTCCAGAGTAGCCCAGCTCTTTCCTATTCTACGCACAGTCAGCTCACTCACTGAACTTGTTTTCCTTGTCCCCAAATCATTAAATCTAAGGCTTTCTGGGGTATGTAAAATAGTACCTCACCACAAAGATAATTAAATTATTTTGGAAAATTCTTGTCTGGTCTACATTAAAAATTCATAATCCTGCTCCTACATCACTGACCTCATTTTTTGCATACTAAGAACTTTCTCCTTATTTTGCCTTTGTGGGTCTGCTGTTTTCTGACTTGAGTCACAATTGAATGCCTATAGCTTGAAGGCCCCCAGACCCCAAGAATTTTTCTCTAATCGTTAGTTTTCTCTACTGATCACAGGAGAAAAGATCAAAGAAGACTTTTCCTTACCACTGTGTGCCAGCGACTTTTGCAACCTGCTGGAATGTGTCTTTAGCATAGTGAGATTGCTGTTGTAGAGGAAAAGAAGCTGTTTCTAAGACCAGGCAGAGAGAGACCACATTCGGCTTGCTGGGAAAGCTTGCACAGAGAACCCCCATCTTACTGCATCTATGCCTTCATGTCTAAATGGAAATGAAACTACTCTGCTTGTACAAGTTAGATAAGCTATTGGAAGTGAAATCACTTCTTATGGTGCAAAAACTGTACAAATACATGAGATTACTGTTATTTTTCAATCATACACTTCCACTCTCCTCTTGCAAGAAGTAATTCCTCTATGCATATCCAGAACCTGGTTTCCTTGGTTTTTAAGAACTGCTGACAAGTCCATTGGAAGACAGATGTGGACAATCAGAGACATGACTTCAAAGGAGAAAACAACAGCACTGTCATCAATATGGTTCTGGTATTCTTTTGGGAAAAGTGCTTCCTTCCTTCCCACCCACACCCAACAATTGCTTTTAGGTCCTCTTCACAGAACAATGATGACTTGATCCCTAATTTGACTGTTTATGTCAATGATAACCAGCTTTATTGACTGTAATTATTGAAACCTGCTGAATCTTCACCGCCTGTGGAATAGGAAAAAGGATTAAGCACATCACCAACAGATGCGATCAAATAAAGGGGATGAAATATGGGACTGCAATAGACTTTTCCTGTTACATGTTTCTGTTTTACTGTGATACAGTGATATGAGTTAAGGAGGTATTCATTATTTCTTCAATGTGCCGTCATTTCTTTTAATCCCTGTGCATCAGACAGCTTTCTCGAGAGAAATAGAACCAAAGGACAGATATATATGTATGTACACGCGCACACACACACACAGACACACACACTCACACTCAGTTAAATAATTAGTTCATTTGATTGGGGTTGCCAAATTCAAAATCTGCCGCCAGGAAGGTTGGCAAGCTGGAAATTCAGTCAAGATTTCTGTTACAGATTTGAGGTTGAATTTCTTCTTCTCCAAGAAGTCTCAAATTTTCTCATATGACCTTCAAATGATTGAATGAGGGTCATTCGTATTATCCAGGCTTGACTCCTTAGAATCAACTGACTGTAGATGTTAATTCTATCTACAAGATACATATCCGACAACAATTTTACCAAACAACTGAGCACCACAGCCTAGCTATGTTGAGACACAACATTGACCCTCTCCACACTCCTCCTTGAGTCAGGAGGCTCTAGTAGTAGGTTCACTAATGTGGGGAAATTAAAGTGCCTGAACACTACATAATATATCCTAGGTCACACCGCTAAGAAAAAGGGGAAGAATGGGAAGAGGAATTGGAGAGACATTTTTCTGAAGAGGACATACAGGTGGTGAACAGGCACAGATGTTCCTGCACACAGACTATCAGGGAAATGCAAATCAAAGCAACACTGAGATATCACCTTACACCTGAAAGACTGGCTATTTACACAAAAGTCTGGAAACAGCCAATGTTGCCTGGTGAAGATATGGAGAACAGGGAGCACTTTTACACTGCTGCAAATTGGAAGTATAGATCAGTACCACTCCAAAGAAAACGGTATGGCGATTCCTCAAAAAGTTGAAGTAGGAAATCCAATATGATCTCACCTTCAACTTTTGAGTGTTTACCCAAGAGATACAAAAATAGTCATCTGCAGAGATATATGCACCCCCATGTTTACTGCAGCTAAGAACTGAAACAATAGCTAAAAACTGAAACTACCTAAACGCCCAACATCAGATGAATGGATAAAGAAGATGCAGTATATATACATACAATAGAATACTACACAGCCCTTAGAAGAGATGAAGCCCTGTCATTTGAATCGACATGGATGAATCAAGAGGGGATTATACTAAATGAAATATTCCAAAAGAAGACAGATACCACACCTCACTCATAGGCAGAACGTGAATAGACAAAACAAAGGAACAGATGAAATAAAACCAGCCCTTGGACACTGGCAATAGAACTGATATTACCAATAGGGAATGGGATGGTGGGGGAGTGATGGTGGAGTGCACTACACAGTGGTGAAGAACACTTGGTGATGTGGTGGAGGGCAGGGTGTGTTGACATATAGCTGAGGAATGGGGAAACTGTACATTTGGGGAACCTACATATATGAGTTTATTTTAATGTGTAAAATCAAATTTACTGCAATTTTTTAAAAAAAGAAATAGAAAAGGGGGAGATAGAATTTGATTCTAGATCAAGGTCACCCAAAACCCATGCTCCCTCTGTACCACCACATAGCACTCTGGGGGGACAACTGAGTTTGTAAAATAATCAAGTTACAAAAAAATAATAATCTTAGGAAAAAGGCTGTCTGGAAAAAGTTTATGGCTACTCATTAGCATTCACTAATTTCTTAAGTGGTATAACACTGGTGGAAAAGAAAAGAGACTTTGATCAACTTCACTGGAATACAGTCTTTAGAATATGGTTACCCCAAGTTTAATCTCCAGATCATCAGTATTAGCATCTCCTGGGAGCTTGCTAGAAATGTCAGACTTGTTGAATCAGAATAGTCATTTTACCAAGATCTTTGGCTACATGATTTTTCCATTTCTGCATGCAAATTATCCTTAAACTTAGTGACTAAAGCACTTATTTATTAGCTCACAGTTCAGTAGGTCAAAAATTGAGGTGGGATGGAGAGGAATGTCATCTACATTTTATACTCAGAATTTTATGAGCCCAAGTCAAAGTACTGGGCAGAACACCTGTATCTGAGGGCCATGTGGAAGAATTTGCTTCAAGTTCATTCAGACCATTGGCAGAATTGATTTCCTTGCAGTTGTAGTACTGAATCCTCACTTCCTTGCTGACAGTAGGTTGGAGTCCACTCTGCTCCCAAAGGCTCCTTCCTTTGAATTCCTCACGTGGTCTCCTTCAAGTTCAAGGCAGCAACAGTACATTGAATCCTGTGTTAAACCCTGTGTCGTCACCAACCAGAGAAAGCTCTCTGCTGTGAGGGTTTCCTGTGATCTGATGAGACCTACCCATTCATCTCCCTCTCCAGGGTTGCAGTGCCATAAAATAAGGCAGAGACTCAGAGTGACATCTCACCTCATTCCCAGGTTCCAGGGACTTTGGCATATATGCTTTTCCAACGCCACCAAACAATTCTCTCTCAGTGGCTTCTGACTGGGTATTCCCCAAACTTAATTCAGTTCTGACATGATATGCCTGAAGGTAGTACCAGATCTGAAGGGTTTATACTCACAAGACTGCCCTCCCCACTTCGGATGCCAATCGCAGGCTCTACTCGTCACCTGTGCTTCTGATGGACTATTCACAGTTCCCATCACATTTTACTAAGGAGAAAAAGCCCAGGAAGCTGGTGGCATCAGAGTGGGCCAAAAAGAGGTGGTTTGGGGTAACTCTGTGATTGATAGCTTTCTCCATGATCCCACCTCAGGCCTGGAGTGCAGCCAGATTCAGTAATGGAGCAGATGTCCGCCAGCTATGGAAATCAAGTCTTGCTGAAACCATTGGACTATATCTTTCAGTGCCCACCATAAGCCGCTTTCTCCTCTGACATTTAATAGCTCAGAAGGAAAACTCTTGGGGACCCAGTCTCTGAAGCACAGTGAGTCATGTTATCAAGTTAAATGATGCCACCTGCATACTTTGCTTCATCTGGCAGTCTTTTCAAATCTGTTTTTTAAAGGAATCAAACAGCTGGCCACCAGATGCCAGTCAACAGTCCTTGAGTTGCATTGGCAGCTTGTAGATGGAGTAATTTAAAAACCATCCCTCACTTAAGTTGGTGCATAGTTACTTCCAAGCTGGACTTTCATTATGGTGTGGTGTTTAAATCCAGGACTATGGAAAGCTTAATAAAAAATATGGCAAAGACGCATCAGAAAATAGCCCCATGGATAGGTGGCTGGAGCTAATAGATTTCAGAATTTTTACTTTAGAACCTTGTGCCTAGATAAGTAAGCAAGTGAAAATAAGTATATAAAAAGAAGGCCAGCTTACGGGAAAATTTCAAAATGAGTCCCAAATCATAGTACATAACAACACTTTCTAACACTTATCATTTATTCATAATTTTGTTTTAATAATAATATATCATTGCCTTTCTGAAGAGGATATGGAAACAAAAGGAAACAATCAGAATTTCAAAGATAGTTGCAGAAGTTATTTTCAATCATTTTTTCTTTTAAAATTCTATGTATTTAGGAATAATTGACATGTAATCAAAAAGCAACCACTTCATTTGTACAGTTCAGTGAGTTGTGACAACTATTACCATTGTAACCACTACCACAGTCAAGCTATAGAACGTGATCATGACTCCCCAAGTCCCCTGAACTCTTGCTTTCAGTCTCTAATCACACTGGGTCCACACAAACACTAATCTGCATGGGTACTGCAGACTGTGTCGGCTCTAGAATTTTCTATAAATGGACTCACATATTTTCTTCATTGGATCTGGTTTCTTTGGACCAGCATAGTGTTGAGATTCATTTATATTGTTACATGTATTAGTCCATTATTATTTTTGGCTGAGCAGTAATTGTCTAAATTTATCGTAATTGGTTTATTAATTCACTTAAGATAAATATTTGAGTTGTTTCCAGTTTTATTGCTAATGGTGCTCTATCATATGGATATCTTGAATTGTTTATCTACTCATTTATAGATGGATGTTGTTTCCAGTTTGGGGCTATTACGAATAGATTATGATGAAGATTTTTCATTAATGATATTTTCTTTCATCTGTCTTGAGTAAGTAACAGGAATGGAATGGCTGTGTTCCATGATAAGGGTATATTTAACCTTAATGGGTGGTGACAACCAGTTCTCTAAAGTGCTCATACCACTTTCCTCTCTCACCAGCATTGCACAGGCATTCCTGTTGCTCCTCATACTTGACAAATCTTAGAACTCGCACACTTATGCTTTAGCCATGTTGGGGTGTTTAGAGTTACTCACATATTTTCAATTTTTATTCCCTGGTGACATGGCATTGGAGATACTTTTTAAGATAGGAAGAAAGGACCTGTAGACTAGGAGCAGAAAGAAGGCTAATGGGTAGAGTGACCTCATACTTAGTGTGCTAGGATAGCTCTAGTTCATGCCAGTGTCCTGGAGTCATTACAATATCGCCCCTGTATTTCATAAATTTGGACTGCTATAATAAACTACCACATACTGGATGACTTAAAAACAGGAATTTATTTCTCATAGCTCTGATGACTTGGTATCCAAAATCAAGGTGTACCCAATTTGCATTCCCAAGAAAATCTCTCTCCTTTTTTTGGCTTGCAGATGGCCACCTTCTCTCTGTGTCCTCACAATGTCAAGAGGGAGAGAGAGAGAGCTTGAGAGTAGGGTTGGGAAATAGAGGAAGATCTCTGATGTCTCTTTTTATGAGGGCATTAATCACTTCATGTGGTCCCACCTTCATAATCTCGTTTAAGCTTAATTATCTCCTAGAAACCCTACTTCTAAATACCATCATGTTAGGCTTACCATTTAGGACTATGAGGAATGAAAACACTCCAGAGCCCCGTAATTTTGATTAAGGGTTGCTGTTTAGCATGTAATTTAATTTTTCCCTCCATCTCCTTCCAAAATCTTCAGTAGATGTGCATTTATCACCAATACCTTTGAGGGTATGCTTGTAAGTCTGGACACCAAAACCAGAAGTCATCCCATGAGACCCTATCACATTCATGCAACAATAAGCTTGAGTGACTGGCTAGTACCAAATGCATCATATTACTGTCCTATTTACTTTCTTCCAGTCTAGTATTTTGGTTGGAGAATGAAACTTATGCCACAAAGCATAGTGCAAACACTATTATCCATGAAAATTCACTCTTTCAATTTCTAGTCAATTCTTAAACAAATTGAAGTTTTATCCTCTAAAAGGCTAGAGTAGCACTTTATTTTGATCTTTTGTGAATTGAAAGAATACTCCATAGTCAGGAACAAGTTTATTCATGAAAGTAAAATGAAAGTGAGCCAGGAATTTTGTTTTTTAATCCAAATTCAAGCAAAAGTATTTTCTTGAATTCCTTATCATTTTTTCTTTTATTCTTGACACACACTAATATTAGAATATAATAATTCAATTTTATATAGTATCTTTCCTCCTTAGAACCCACAATATAATAGTTCCCATTATATCTGATAACTCTTCATGACTGTTTTAAAATGGAGAAAGCTTGCATGCACACCTTAAATATGCTTCATAACTCTGAACACGTTTCCATAATAAAACCATTCAAATGGTTTTATCCTTGTGTGGTTTTATTTGGTGATTTGTTTAGCATGTACGTAAATAGAAGATATTATCTATAGATAACAGAGAGTTACAAAGAACATAATCCCAGCCTTTGAGAAATTTAGTATGGAAAAAAAATAAGACACATAAAGAAGTAGGATGTAAAGCAGGAAGTGGTAAGCACATTGTGAACAAGATAGATGACTGGAGCTTGAAAGCTTCAAGTGTCCTATGGGCAGGGCTTTGCCATGTCACAAGAGAACTATACATCTAAGAATGAGTAGCCATGTGGGGGATAAAGTCATTCCTAATAGCTTTGCAAGCTTCCATTAATATCACCCCATAGTCAGGGAGAAGAAATGCTGACCTTTTCTGATTATTAATTCTTATGTACAAGTTTTATGTTTTGAATTCAAAGTAAGATTTGCTTCTCCCCCATCACCCACCCCAAAATCTACAGAGTCAATGTGAATCCACTTGCTTAGTTGAGTGTGTGGATTGGAAGTCTAAGACTGAGTGAAAGAATGATGGACCCACCCTGTGGAGAGATGATTTGCCTATTACTACTTGGAAACAGGAAATTGAAAGAACTTGGTTGAACAGTGTTCAAGAGTTTCATGGTTGAGCTTGTGAGCAATAAAACCAGAGATTTAGCTAAGGATATGACTAAGAAAAGTGTTAAAGAAGTGGTTTGGTTCATCCTGGTTGCTAATAGTGAAACGGTAAACAACAGAGATGAACTAAAGAAGAAATTGTTAAGCAAAAAGGTACCAGAACCTAAAATTCTCAAACTATCCATATTATAAATAACCAGAAATCTTGCTCTGAAGAAACTGTGTGTCTGAACAACTGTTTGATTAAAAAATCCTGGGAGGAACTCATGCACTCAGACATCCTGAGAGAAGCTGAAAATCAAATAAGATCATTTCAGCAAACATACCACCACTTTGAATCAAATGGGACAGAAAATGTGAAAAGGAATGAAAAAAAAAACTGTCAGCATCTTGGATTCTACAGGACAGGACTAGAGGTCATTAGGACTGTCCTAGACAAGGCTGTTTCCTTTGCCATTTCAAAGGATGGAATTGTTACCCTGCAAAGCTGTGTGGGTGGGGTCATCCCATTAAGATGTAGGGGTGATGCTACCACTGCAGTGGGTCTGGAGGATCAAGTATTGAACCAAAGAGGAGTATTCTTGAATCTTAAGGTCAAATGCAAATGTCTTACTAAAATTTTAATGTGTAGAGTCCATTCCTTCTTTCCCATTTAGAATGAGAACATTTAATCTATGCCTGTTCCATTTGGAAGTAGATAACTCATCTGATTCCACAGGTTCACAGCTGGAGAAAAATTTTACCTCTGGATGAATTGTACCTCCAGTCTCACCCAAATGATTAGATGGCAAATAGATGAGTGCTTGTGCTTAGACTTCATTGCTGATGTTAGAATGAGGTGAAACTCTGGCAAATGTGGCAAAGGAATGAATGTATTCTGCATGTAAGAATAATGTGCATTTTGGAAGGCAGAATGTTATGGGCTAAAGTGTGTCTTCCAAAAATGCATATGTTAAAATCCTAAGACTCAATGTGATCAATATTTGAAGATGTGGCATTTGAAAGAGAATTAGGTTTAGCTCTCATGAGGATAGGGCCCTTCCAATGAGATTAGTGCTCCATAAGAAAAGGAAGGACATCAGAGCTTCCTCTCCCTGCCACATGAAGACACAGTAAGAAGATGCCCTCGACAAGACAAAGAAAGAGTTCTCATCGGAACTGACCATGCTGACATTCGGAACTCAGACTTCAATCTCCAGAGCACTGAGAAAATAAATGTTGTTCAAGCCACCTAGTTTATGACATTTTGTTACCGTAATCCAAGTCAACCAAGACAGAGGTTCCCATATATAACTAATACCCTTCAAACTTATTTTCTTCTTTTGTCCCTTCCCATGGAACATTTCAGAATACGTTTCTACAGACAACACTCTAGGAAAAGCAGAGGATAAATAAATTGCAGTAACTGAAGTGCCTCAGGATGCCTGATTTTAGAAACATCATAAAGAAAGGACAATCAGGATTTTGGTGATAAAACGTTTGGGAGGAGTAAAAGGAGAAAAACAATGAGACATGTTTCAAATCCTGATAACATGTAGGCCAAGTAAATGGCCTTAAAATGCTGTGATACAGGTGGATCAAACGTGCAGAGACCAGAATGGGGAAATGATTTCTCAAGGCACATAGCAAAATTGAGACTATAATTCACTGTTGATTTCTCGGTTAACTTACCAGAGTCCATGAGTCATGGAGCCACTAACTGGATATTGGTTCACTGGAGAGCAACCAAGCAAGATGGCAACCTAATTGAAATCACATTACATGAAGAGCAGTTGAGTTAGATTCATTGAATTTGGAAAAAGGAAGAAGAAATTGAGGGGGAGGACAAAGGCTGAGAATTGCCTTCAGCTACAGTAAAGTCTTCTCGGTGTGAAAAAGGGAGCAGGAATAGTCAACTGTTGCTCAGAGAATTCTTCTATGCCTTGTCAAGTCGTTGTCCCTTTCCCAGGGAGGCGTCAAGCAGAAGTGGACTAGCCATCTGCTAAGGTTCTGCAAATAGACCATGAAGGGAGTGAGAGTGAATCGGGACACTCTCAAGTTTTTTCCAAACCCTGTCATCTACAAATAGAATGTCTCCTCTTTAGTTTTGACTCATTGCCATCCATTGATCTGCTATAATAACTCACCAAGAAAGTAAAAAATGGCCTTCATATTTTCTCATCATGACCAATGTCCATGAAAGGTGATTCTAAGTCTGCAAACTTGAAGAAATGGCTTCTGTTCTGGGATCCCCAATAGTGATAGTGCCCTGTAGTCATACAGGTAACATCTCACAATATGGAACAATATCATCACCTCCTGAATGACTTCCCCTGAAAATTGAGATTGTGTCATTTCCTATCACTCACAATAGCAAGCATTTCATTGGATCCTTGATAGCCAAGCTTTAGTAACATCATCTGAGAGGAAGAAGTTTCTCAACAAGATTCATTTCTCCTCTGGCCTATTCTTCAATGTCTTCAATGTTGCTTGATAAAATCTGCAAAGGATTTTTTATAAGATCCATATGAAGCCACCTGGGTTTCAGGATATAATTTGAAATTTGGCTGCTGCATGCAAGCAAAAGAGAAGAAATAAAATCAACTATGAGAGTAGAAAGCCTAATATATCAAAAATGTCCAAACTATAATTACGTTCAGATAAGGAAGCACATGTTTTCCAAGAATAACAACCTGCTGCTTCTAAGAGTATCTTTTAGAAATAATCTGTACAAATCGTTAATGCAATGGATGTTAAGGAAAATATGTCTGCAAGCATATTCATTTGGCATTGAGAATGAATTTCAGGATTTAAGAGTTCAAGGACTGGAACCAGACATTCTAGGGTAAAGCCCACCTTTGCTACTGTTACTTGACTGTGTGACCTTGAGCAAGTACTGTGTCTTAGATTTCTTATCAGTAGAATGAAGATAATGCTATTATCTACCTGTGGGTTTGTGAAAAGGATAAGATGAGTGGATACATTTACAGAGCACATTAAGCAGTGCCTTGCACATAGCTAATGTTCAACAAATAGGTGTTATTATTATTGCTGTTACTGAAACCATTTTTAAAAGGTAGTGGCATGAAGAAAGTCACATTTCTAATGGGACATTATTAAAATATTTGAAGATCAAGATGTATGAGCAAGGGCCTTCTGGATCTCTTTCAGAGCAGTTCAAAGCCAGTCAGACAAACACACACCCTGAGCAGATGGTAATTTTTTAAAGAATTAGCTTCCCACTAGCATTGAGAGATTTATCCCATCTTTACTGAGAAACAGTCTGGAATAGTCACACACACGCACACATGCATGCACATACACACATACATACACTACAAATGGCCTTGCTTTGTACACACAACAAATGTTTGGGTAAATGGAGTTTATAATAATTAAAAGCTAAGAAGTATACTTAACAGGCAACTTGCCATTAATAACTTCCTTGATCCCTGGCTTTGAAGGCTCTTATGAAATCTGATAGTAACCTTTCAAATGCATATCTTTTTAAAGCTAAGAAGTGACATCGATTCTGTCACTAATCTTTCCATAGTTTCCAATTTATTTAATCCAGTTAACACAAAATTTATAAAATTCAAATGTGTAGAAGTACTCTCAACTAACATTTAGCTAGATTAATTTTTTCAGGAGCACAAACAGTGGCAATTTAAGGTTCATATAAAAATAACTATCATGGGTTGAAGCGTTTTCATTGTGTCAGACCCTGTTCTGCATTCTTCACATACACTATCTCATTTAAGAATCTTTTATAGTGTTCTCTGCTGCTAATATACTCTGACAAACAAGCCCCAAACTCAGTGGAGGAACACAATTCAGGTTTGTATATCATTCAGGAATGTCTGATGCTGGTCAGCACCTCCCCTGGGGCTCCAGTATCTGAGTCTTCAGCTTTCAGCAACAGGGGCAAAGGAAAAACAAAGAAATCGGAGTAGGAATATTGACTCCTAACTGTCTCAGCCCAGACTTAGCCTTCTCTCACTTCTGGTCACATCCCATTGGCCAAAAATCAGTCACATGGTCAACCACACAGCAGGGGAAGCTGGGAAATGGTGGACACTATGTAGTCACAGGTAAACAATAAACAGATCCTCCATAGTTCACTCAACTGTCAGCAAATACCTGTTTCCTTCCCTTTTTCCAAGCACAGAACTCACTTAAACTTTCTCCAGAGGAAACTCTTCAAATTCCCTCTGCTGGTTGAAATGAACTCAAAGTCCTGGACTTCTGGGTTATACGATGACGTTCTCATCATGAATCTGGATGTGGCTTCTCTTGATCCAGTGACCTATGAACTAAAAGGAAATGACCTATGAACCTAAGGTCAAGATTTTCTCTCTCTTTCTCTGTCTTACACACATACACAGAATAAGATGGTGTGATGGTGGTAGGATAAACATAATAAAATTTCCTTTCGGAAGAAGAAAGAATGGAAAGGAGAGCTGCCACGGACAGGGAGACAGACCAGGCATCCAAGGGAAAAGCCTGTGGGGGTAGCTGGATTGGCCCTGTCTGGTTCTTTATGACCAGTTCTTCCTGTGAGAGGCAACCTTACCTGTTCCTCACCTTGGCTACCTCAGAGATGTGTCTGGAAAAGCCCATCCTCCAGGCAGCCAACATCCCACCTCTGCCCAGCAGAGTCATTTTCAGTCTTAAAAGACACTTCTTAGTAAAGTGTATGATTATTTCATGATACACAACTGGTAGACTTCCACCAGCCATCACAGCTCTCTTCCAGGTCTTTGCCTTGTCATAGACATCGGTCCCGCCAACATCTCACATGTGGCACTTCAACTTTCCAGCCTCTGGTCATCTTTGCCATGTCCTGCTGGACTAGTAGGTCAGTGCCACCAAGAATAGGCTTCTGTTTGAGCAGCATCCCAGGTCCCTCCTCACTTTTACATTAGAACAACTCCCGCTGGCTTCTCTGATGAATCCATGATTTGTAAATAAGAGCTGAATACCTGTTAGGTGGTACAGGGGTTAATTAAAATTTGGGGGGATTATGCAGAATTCTGTGTCTATATATACATACATTTTAAATCATATTTGCATTGAATCTTTCACAATGAAAAGAAACTAAGTAACTCCTCCAAGGTCACAAGCTGGAATGTGGTGGACCCTGGTCTGTGATTACATGGGTTTCTGTCTCCATATGGCTCCTCCATAGAAGCCAAAATGGACCCCACCTTTGCTCTGTATTCATAGCAAAACAATTGAAACCTGACTACTTCTCTGTGGTTTTAGATCCTTTCTCTATGCGTATTATTTCAATCAGAGGTATTATCTCTGTTCATCACATAATCACTGCTTTAGATGACACAAGAAACAGAGTGGAAAATAATCTATAGGTTTTGAAACAAGGAATGAGGTTTTAGTCCTGAAACTCATTTATCTAAGTTTACGCAGGAAGCATACTTAATAGATTCCGTCGGTGTTAATGGCAACAGACTAGTTGATTTATTTAATGGATATTTTGATATTCATTTAGGGGATTTTATTCTAACATAACCATTCATTAAACCTGGCAACGGTTCACATTTTCCTGTGTTTAGTCTCTGTATTAGCTTTGACATATTAACCTTCCCACATGGGAACATTCAGGCAAACAAACCAAAGTTGTCAAAACTTCTGATTGGTTTGAACCTATGAAACATTTTATTCATTCAGTATTTATTGGGTACTTATTATCTAGCAGGGACTGAGCAAAATCTGCTTTGAGATATACTATAAAATTTCTTTGAATCACCATTTTCAGTTAAATTGGCTATAATTTGAATTGACAAGTGTATATGTGTGTGTAAGAGAGAAAGAGAGCAAAAGAGAGAAAGAGAGATTAATGATAGTTGGTGAGGGTGATAGAAATAGTAAAATTGGTAGCATTGGTTACAGACTAAATGTCAGGGGACTCATGTAGCGATGTGGACAGAATGCCAGACAATGCCCTATGCAGGTCAGGGGTAAAATTAAATCAATACCAATGGTATCATTTTAAGCATTGTTCCCCTTTTATGGAAACACACATTCATTTTAATTTTCAGACAGATACACTAGGGAAAAATCATACAGAAATCAGAATGTTAGCAAAAGTGATGTTTAAACATGATTTCACTCATTTCCTCACTCCCTAAGTTGGAACAGAAATCTCCTTTGCACTTTTGTGCGTCTGGAGAAGTGAGGGCACTGGGTCTGAAGGCATCACTGTAAGAGGCAGAAAGACTGGGAGAGCGGCAGAACAGCACCAGGTAAAAGAGAGAAATGCAACTCTTTAAGTCCTGGAGACCTTTGCTCCTCGTTTGCCTCAATCTGGCATTTGCCGAAGACAGTCCCAGGCTTCGACTTCTTCCTAAGGAGATACATCCAGCTCTTTGAAACGTGAGCATGTCAGGAAGGATCACAGTTGCTTTAAATTATAGAAGCTGGCGAGTGTCTGGGTGGAGCGGGGGTTGTTGAAACTGAGAAAGACAGTTGCAAAACTTCTTAACAACAGCATGAGCTCCAAACATCGGACGCCTTCTCTGGCTCAGACCAGAACTCTCTTCCTCATCAAGTTAGTGTTGGCAATGTTTGGAAGCAGCTTCGAACTCTAAACACATCTTTCTGCTTTACGTTTTCCAAGGTTTCTCAGTCCATGGGACAGCCAACGCAAGGACGCCTTGTGCTCTGCGGGCAAGTCTGAGAGCAGCACCGTCTAGAAAAGGTAAGCTACTATTTTTACTACCGTCTTCCTCTTTCTTCCCTCCTGTTTGACTTTTGTCGGAAATAGTTACTGGAAGAACTTACAACAGCTACTTGTAAAGAAATGGGGAACTTGGAGAATGTATGTCAACAAATGATAAATCAGTTTGGAAAACCTCAGGAACAAGGCTCTCTGATTTTCTATTCTGCGTGACCTACGAACCTCTGTGAAATATGTTTGACTAGATGAAAAACACCATTTCTTTTGTAAAATGTGTGTCAAAACTCCAATTGGATGTGCCTAGCATTCAGCAGGGCGGGGATGGGCTCATTTGTTGCCCAGCTCAGAGTATCTGTTTTCTTATCCCGTGATAGGCAATTCATCTTCTGGAACTATGTTCTTTCTAGTCACTCAGAAATCTTTCCCCTGGAAGATTGTCGTATCATTCCAAAAATTCTCTTAAATGTGGTTGGTTACTATGACTTCTTAAAAACTTGTTCAGCGGAATATGTTTCTAACAGTTAATAAGTCGTTTGAGTTTTTCTTTGTAAGGGCCCAGGAGACGCGACAGAGATTATGTCCAGGAGACGGGTGGGGGCAGTTCAAGTTAACATGGGTTCATTCACGCTGCGGCCAATTGACAAGATTAATATCTGATGGGGGAGTGGGGTACCTTCCTGTGTGTGCCCCAGGAGCAGGGAGCAGAGACGTAAGACTGTCCTTGTTTTCCTATGCGTCATGAAGAGTATCTTGTGGCTTTAAGTAGAGAGGCACAAAAATGCAGCTCTGCAGTTTCTGTTTCCCTGAGAAGACCTCTGTTATCAGAGTCCCCATCTTACTGAGACAGAATCCCAGGTGCAAAGCACAGCTCGCCACAGATCGCAGCAGGCTGCATGTTCGCAGCCTCACATTCCTTCCCACACACACATGGGCTCAGACCAAGGTTCAAAAGCCTGTGGGTTTGCTAGAGCTTGAGCGGCTGGGGACGTCCAGACCACCCCAAGCCACAAACCCACTGCTGCAGCGCAGACATGCCTTGGACCTGTGCTGGGAAGAAATCGCCCTAGCTGCCTCCCCTGCTGAGCGGGTTGCTGGTTCTTTCTGAACATGTTTTCCTTCTGTGTCCAATCCTAACTGCATGAGGTGGATAATGGTGACTAGTCCCTGCCTGTGCTGGTGTCTGGAAAGGGAAGGCTGAGGCCAGAGGAAGGGCATGATGCTAGGGAAGGCAGAAGGCAGCTCAACCAGCT
Organism: Solenodon paradoxus; assembly: GCA_004363575.1. Classification (NCBI taxonomy): domain Eukaryota; kingdom Metazoa; phylum Chordata; class Mammalia; order Eulipotyphla; family Solenodontidae; genus Solenodon; species Solenodon paradoxus. The sequence goes on from RJWH01002688.1 coordinate 114,869, forward strand.
GAGACAAGAGGGTCAAGAGAAACTGCTGGTGCCTGTCTCCATGTGCGCTTGTTAGTGGCGAGGAGAGTGGGACCAGAGCTGCCCTTGAGTGCCCCTCTCCATCCTGTGTGGACCCTGCCCTCCTCCCTCCCTCCCGCCCACAGAGCATGGAGAGAGGCAGCAGGTTGGACACAAGATGATTTCCTCTCTTCTCGTCCTCTCGGCCCATCCGCGGGCCAATTCGGGAAGCCCCCACCCTCTTCGCAGCGGGGTCCTCAGGGCCCCACCCCATGACCTCACCGCAGGCGGCCGCAGAGCTGGGATGGCAGGGTTGCGAGTGCGCCCTGGGGATGGGTGCGGCCAGCAGAGCACTGTGTGGCATGACGTGACTGCTGGGGCCTACAGCGCCACCTCTCATCACAGCTCCCTCCAAGGCTGGCGGCCTTTCTGGAAGCCAGACCCACCAGGCCCCACCTCTGGGCCCTCAGAGGGCCCCAAAGGACGAAAACAAAAGGCAAATAGAGTTGCTAATGAGGCCCCTGGCCAGCTGACTCATCTGAGGCGCAGCCACTGGGGGACTTTGGAAGGAAACCTGGAAGGCGCCCTGGAAAGGACAGGTCAGGATTGTCCCCAAAAGGATGCTGATGTGACCTAATGGGGCCTCCTCACCTCAGAGAGGCTGGGAGCCAGGCAACATCTGCAAGGGATGAAGGGAGGGGTGTTAACCAATGAGGCACCAGGGAGCGCGGGAGCCACGCTGTCTGAGCAGCTGGGCATGTGAACGGATGGCTGGGGCTTCAGTCAGGGCGCAGGCTGCCATGGCAGCGGCCCCCACCCACATCCACCATCCAGAGCCGTAGAAGTCCCAGGCTTGGGAATTAGCCTTTAGAAGGGCTTGGAAAGACACACCATATCAACGCTTACACCTTCATGGGGACCCACTCTGTGCCCGAAACTTGACCAAGCTTCTCTGGACACAGTCCTTGAGAGACTCCAATGATGAGCAGTAGGCATGTGGAGCGTCCAGTGACGGCCTTTGCAATTTCTTGCTCATGTCAAAGATAGCTTCCCAGAGAGGTGCACTGAAACTCTATCTGGGGAGAGGTGTGAAATACTATGAGAGAGGGAAGAAGACAGGTTAGAGCTTCCCAGCAGACACCAGTGAGCAAAGTGGGGCAATGACCTTGACAATGATGCACAATGACCTGTGTATCAAGTCCTTTGGGGGCAAAAGACTCTGTTTCCTAAGTGGATTCCAGAAAATCACAGGTTATTTCCAAAAAACGATTTCCTGATCAAGACCGTTTGGGTATGTGGACAGCCACGCACCGAGACAGATGGAATCCAGGCTCTGTCTGACCTAAGTCTCTTAACCGTCATGGAAGCTTGAGCCCATTCAAGCAAACAGGTCTTGATCTATTAAATAAGGGTAGTAAGTATATCCGTCTTAGGGGGCTTTTTGACAATGAAATGAGAGCATTCATGTAAAAGGCCTGCTATCAAAGGAGAATGAATGTTTGCACTTATAGCTACAAAAGGCTGGTTTCTTCACTGCAGGACTTCACAATGTGTCCTCAGTCTCTCCATGAATAGGGTCCTTAGAACCTCATGTTTTACAGACTCGTGAGATCAGGAAACCATTCCTCGTGCCCAGGAGCAGCACACTAAGCGTGGACCGCAGCACGCATGCTGGAAAATGGGGAGTGTGGGGTTCAGGTCACTCAGAGAACCCACAATGGAGTTGGGCGGGTGAGCAAGCAGAGATGTAATTAGAGGGTAAAAGAACGGAGATGACAAGGGAGGTCCAGACCCGCTTGCTGGCAGCCTGGGTCATTAATGGAAAAACCCACATGGTAAGGAGGGAGGCTGGAGAGAGGGTCGTCAGGCCAGGTTTCAGGTCCTGATGGGGCAAGGTGAAATTTCCCTTTGAAGTTATTGGGGGGCTTCTTCAACCATCGCCATTGCTTTGTTCCTTTGTGCAGAGGGTCTGTCCTGGTCACACACTATATGTGGGATACATCCCACATATCAGACTCGTCCATTAGCTTTCTTTGTCCATCTGGATGATCGCATTCCTTTGCTCGGCAGGGTGACACCAGGGACAATCACTGCCCTAATGTCTGATCTTTGGTCCCTGGCCTAAGGCTTGCTCTTAGAAAGGCTGAGCAGGCCCGGTGAGCTGAAGCCTCCTGTCTTCAAGGTCATGATGTTTCCCAAGAGTTCACTGAAATGTATCCATCTCCACCACGTATTTCTACTATGAAACAGGAGTCCGGCCACTGGGATTCTCTTATCTGAAAGAATTGATTTTTTCTTAACGACTGTCAACTTTCAGAAGGAAGATAAAAGTGACAGAAAAGCAATTTCTTGTCAGTAATTTCACACTCCAATGGTCAGCCTTTGCCAATGGTGGGAGGGCCCATTGTGTTGAGAACACCACTTAAGGCACAAGCTAGACTAAAGCATGATCCTCTCGTCAAGGAGGCATCAACTGGATAGGAAAAAGAGAGCGTGAATTTTTATATCTAAAATGCAACTACTGATGAGACAGGAAGAATCTAAGAGAGGCCCAGAGGGAAGTGGAACTGAGAGGAAAGAAGATTGCAGTTCCGTGGAATAGTCAGAGTAATGTGTAACATTCTTTAGGACAACCATCACCTATGCAAGGAACTTTACAATATGCTTTACAATATGACTAATCCATGTGAACTTCGTAAGGCATGGAGCAGGTGTTGATTAGCCCATTTCACAGATGAGAAAACTGTGCCCTAGGAAAACCAAATAACCTGTTTGGAGTCTTGCACAAAGTAAGGGGTAGAATAGTCTCTCAAATTCAGGTCCATCAGAGGCTCATTCACTCAGAAAAGACTCCTCAGAGGAGGTAACATGTAAAGTGACCTTGAAAGGTGGACAAGCGTTGGTGGCAGGGACAATTCAGGCAGCAAGAAGAATGGTGGGAAAGCATGAGAGGGAGCAATGTGGGAGGAACACCAAAGTTGCACTGTTTAAGACAAAGTGCGTGCATAGAGAGGAGAGGAAATGACCTCCAAACCCCTGGAATCAGATCACAGAAAGCCTTGAATGCCAAAACCCAAAGTTTGATTTTTTTCAATGCAGCAATCATTAAAAGTGTGTAAACAAGAGAGTAACATAAGTAACAGGGTAAGTGCAGTGATATGAAAGATGAATCGGTACCCAGGGAGACAGAGACTAAAATGTCCCCTTAGGAAGCAACGTTTGTCCTGGATGGAGGTAACAGAAGGCTGTTCACACAGTACTTGGCAGTGCACCCTGGGCCTGGTCTCCTAACCTTGCCCCAGTGCGGCTTTGACCGTCACGGTGGGTTTCCCAAATAACCCCTCACAGATCCAAATTTGCCCCAGTAAATGGAGGTTAGCGATGTGAAGGGACAAGAGGAGATAGTTGGCCTCTGAGGACCCTCCCAGCTCTCAAATCTGTGAAGATAAAACCCGAAGCAATTTTATGGAAACTGTTAACTATACAATTCCTTATAGGAACACCGGGTTTCAGAGTTCTTATCAAAGAGGCGCATTTCCCAAAGAACTTTCGGTTCTACAGAAGTTTTATGAATTTACAGCTGTAGCCATTAAAGAATGGTGATGGTATTGGCTACAACATTTTAATATTTCCCTTCAGGAGAAACTTCGATGCCTTCTCTGGCTGCTTGCTTTGTTTGCAAAATCCAGCCATCTACCTCTTGTGACTGAGAACTCTTACTGCGGTTCATTCCATGTTAAGATCTCACAGGGCTTTGAATGGTGATAGGTGATTCGAGCAAGAATCCTATACCAGTGCACCCTAGTGGCCTAATGGTCTATTATACCTGGGAGCATTTCCACATACATCCCAAAGTCCCAGGTGCAAGACCTAGGACCAGGGAGAGCAATGTGAACAATTAAACACAAAAAATAAAGCTCTTCTTCTTCTCTCTTCCTGTCTGCCTGCCTGCCTGTCTTCATCCCTGCATGCACCATTCCTTTAAAAAACGAGAAAAGAATCCTATGACCTCTACCAGCCCCTAAATAGGTGGCAAGCTTCTAAAGGGGAGAAATTCATTTATCTGCAGCTTCTCCAGTGCCTGCAACAAAGGCAGGTCTGAATCAACCTACAAACACAGATCTGCAAGAAAATAATCTAGGGAGAGGACTCTGATTTTAATTTAACTTGATTCTGATTTCAAGAGTCCATGCTGTGGCAGCAACTTTTGTTTCAGAAATTATCAGGCTTCTTCCCCCGCAGTTAGACCCATCTGTAGATGTCCTGTCTCTCGAATGTGGATTCCACTTTTAATCCCTTGGAAACCAGGAATGACCTTCCTAGGTTCTCTGCTGGAGGCCCCCAGTGTTCCCAGGTCTGAAAGATCTCATCAAGGCTCATCATCCCCCCTCGCAGAAGATGTTCTTGGGCTTGCATGCTCCAAAAATAAAGGAAGGAACATTGTTTTAAGGAAACCTCTACTTCCTGCTCTATACAACCTCAAAACAAGGAGACATGGAAAGCAGGCAACATTCTTGGAATACTTTGGGGGTGAAGACATGCACACAAATAAATATTTCCCTCAATTATTCTGACACACTTGCTCAGTAGGTATTTAGTAAACATCAGTGAAACTTATGCCCCCCAAATAATGAAACGGTTTCTCCAAAGTTGCTTAATTTGCCATCAGAGGAGGTATTATTGTGATCAGCTCAATAAAGTCTTTTTATTAAATATCAGCTATGTTCCAGTACTTTACATAAACGGTCTCATGTCCCCATTTTTCAGTTGAGAGGAGGTGAAGAGCTTACTTAAGGCCCGGCAATCACTCATTGATGGAGCAGGTATTAGACTAAAGGTTGCCTGTGTCCAAATTCCATACCCTTTTCCACCTCGCCATGGGAAGATTTCCTTATTTTCTGTCTCATGATCAGAGCTGTACCCTGGACTAATCCTTCAGTAGTCATTCCTAATTAAAACTTGCTTTCAGTGGAGCTTTTCCCACTGTGGACATAATGTGTCTGCTTGCTATCATAATGCGTTAGTAGAATCATGCATTCCCCCCATTTCATCATCCGTGAAGCAGCACGGAAGGGGATGTAGTCCTATTTGAAAGATGAGAACAAAGTGAAGTGACCTGTCCAAGCCACCAAGCTAGACAACAGCTCAAACTCAGCCTCCAAATTGATGGGGGGGAGTCAGCGCCAAGTGGTGGAAGGAGACATACAGAAGAGTGTCAAGTATTTGCACTTGTCAGTAAGAGAAAGCCACAGCTTATGCAATTGCCTTAAAATTACCATACTGGATGTGCTCTAATAACGTTGAGAGCTGTCCTTAAAATGTTGGTAGGCGCACTTGCTGACCACTAACATCCCCCAAAGCAGCTTCTTTTCTTAAGTTGATGAGTGATTTTTCAGTTTCTTTTTTGCACCATAAATTTTTCTAGAAAAGTCTGTTGAGGAAGTAACTGGTATCCCATTCCACTCTAAAATCTAACTTGACATCAGTGGGATCTTAGTTAAGGTTGAATTTGTCAGAACTGCCAGCCCCTTGTATCTCAGACACCTGTTCAAATCGAATTTTCAGCTCATCAGCAAGTCCTCTTTGCCTTCACAATAAAGCCACCTTCTGTGCACTGGTCTTCAGGGCCTTGGAAAATCTGTGCCTTGAATGTCTTTGTCTGCCTCATCCCTACTGCTCCCCTCGATGTATCCGTAGGCCCATGTGTTCCAAATTCCACCAGCTGGGGGCTTTAAAAAAAGAAGGCACTTTTGTGGTCAGATTTGATGAGGGATCGCAGATAGGGCCTCTTTTTAACTCCATCACCCTTTCAAAGGCCCTGTCTTTTTCCCATCGTTAACTGAAAACAATCAAGATTCTAGTGTCTTCATCTCTTTGTAAACAGTGTGAGCTCTAACCCTTCCACTATGTGACTGCGGACAAATTTTTGGAACTCTTTGAACCTCTGTTCATCTCTGAAAATGAGAATAATATAACCTACTCCACTGGGCCCATTGGAAGTAATAAACAAGGTATTATGTCAGAAAGAAGTATGCGAGTTAGAAGGTGGCTAGCTGTTGTTAGGAGCCTTACATCTGGGGCCAACCAGCTAACCTTTCCCCTGACCTCTTTGTTTTAGAGGATTTAGTCTCACTAGACAAATTGACCTCTATTAGAAGGTTAAAAGCAAAAGATAGGTGAGAAGCAAGAATACATACTAGATACTGGGTGGACAGATTTGCATGTGAATTTGAATGTGTCCAGCGAAAGAATTTCAGCCCAGATGGCTATATTTCCATCAAAGTAGAATGACAAGAAAAATCCCGAGGGACCTCCTGACTAGTTCTGATCTCAAACCCTGGGAATATTGTCTGCGATGATCTGAGCTTGTCATTGGCTCACACCAATCTACATTGTTGGCCTAATATTTTTGTCCTAAAAAGAAAATATACACATTTCTCAGGCTACATTATCAGCACCACATTATCATGGCTCCAGGTCACTTGCTAAATCAGGGGCAAAGGGACCCAGCAGGAAATGAGTAATTGTTCATAAGGATGTGGTCTAGGTCCTGGGCGACGTAGGAGGGCTCCCTCCATCAAAAATGGTGCTTCCCTCCTGTCCTGTGTTGTCTGGATGCTCACACTTAGTGTTTCTATTTTAAAAATACTTATCAGAATTTTGACTTCTAGAAATGGCAGTGTTATGTGGTTCAACTCAATATAAGGTAGAGACCCAAAGTTCCCATTTTTCTGCCGTGTGGAAAATCTCAAGAGCCATGGCCCTCAAAAAATATCCTGAATACACTTGTGCACACATACGCACTGCACTGATAATGACGGCATCTCACAGCACACCCCTACCGTGTGTAATCCTCTCGGCACCCTGTAAAACTGGTGCTGTGCTTATCCCTCTTTGACCAGCAAGGCCCAAAGCCCCACCGCAGCTGGTACACACGCATGTCCATGAATATATGACCTCTTACCCACAGAGCTGGTGTCTTTCTCTCTCTTGCATTGGAGGCGAAAATTTAAAGTGTGAGTTACTGACCACACCTCCGGAGGTGGGCAAATTAAGGTGAATGATGATTCTTCTGGTCTCTTTTGGTAACATAGAAACTCCACGCCCCTTCTCTTAGTCCAGTCAGGCTGCCATAATGGAATAATACCACAGACTGGGTGACTTAGGCAAGAGAGATGCACTTTCTCATCGTTCTGGAGGCTCTGTAATCAAGGAGTTGGCAGGGTTGACTTCTCTTCCTGGCTTATAGACAGCAACCTTCTTGTTGTGTCTTTGGGTGCACATGTATGTGTGTGTGTGTGTGTGTGTGTGTGTGTGTGTGTGTAGTAGGGGTGGGGCAGGGAGACAGGAAGAGACCAATTTGATGTCTCTCTTCTTGAAAGGGCTGAGTTCTACTAAATATTTTCATTTAAGCTTAATTATCCCCTGAGGTCTTCTCCAAATGCAATAATCATGAGGGTTAAGACTTCAACATGTGAAGGGGGAGGGGCACAAATAAGGCTTTAACCTCTTACCCTCTGTACAGAGAATCAGCCTCTCCTACCTTTTTCCTCTTGTCCTGATCTCACCCTTCTGCTCTCCCTCTTCTGTCCACTTCATCCAGCCATTTCCCTCTTTCTATACCAGGCTTCATGCCATGCATTCCTTTCATTCTCCACCATCTCTCTCTTCTCACTCTCCGCAGCCCCCATTTTTTCCACACACCCTCTTGTCAATTCTCTCTTCCTCTTTCTATGTGTCTCTTTCATTTCCTCGTCTTTTCCAAAGTCCTTCTTCCCCCTTGTCCTCTGCCCCACACCTCACTGAGATTAAATTCTTCCCTGGCTTCTCTGCGCTGGCTCTGTCTGCAGGATAGATGCCCTGCACAGCACAAGTGCCCAGGTCAGTGACTGGGACAGAGCGAAACCCACACGCCGTGCCTTCTCCATGGGATTCGAGGCAAGTTCAAGTAAATGTGCATCATGAAGTGGTCTGTGTGGAAATAGGAAATCCAAACCATGAGACAAAGGAGGAACAAAGCATGTGAACCACAGGACCAATCTGGTCACTGTGATTGAGCGTGAAATTGGACTTCCTGGCAGCCAAACCGAACTTCAGACTTCATGACCGCTTCTCTGGCCAAGGGCTGGAGGAAAGAAACACATTCCTTTTCTTTGGTCCTGACCCATCCTGCTGGAGCAACTGTTCCTCCACATATCTCAGCCTTCTTTTCCACATTCTATCACTAGATCACTGGCTCTCTGGGGCTGTGCTGTTAAAATCTCACTCACATCCTGCTTAGAACATGTATAGGAAAGCTTGTAAGTCTTTATATTAAGACAATTTGTAGTTCAAGTTGTTGCTAGGATGTTGCTAAAGAGGATCTGCAATCTGGCTAATCAGAAAGCTGACTGGTGGGGGGCTGAAACTGCAGCAGAATGGTTTATAAGAGATAAGTATTGGAGGAAGGATGGGGAAAGAAGGGAGGGAGGGAGTGGAGAGAAGAAGGGAGGAGGGAGGAGGGATAGAGGATGGAAGGGAGAGGAGGAAGAAGGGAGGAGGCAGGGAGGGAGAGAAAGGAGAGAGGCACAGAAGGAGAGAAGGAGGAAAGGAGGGAGGGAGTGAGGGATGGAGGGAAGAAGGAAAGAGGAAGGAGGGAAGGAAAGAGGAAGGAGGGAAAGAAAGGGAGGGAGGAAGGAAGCAAGGAGGAAGAAAGGGAGAGAAGGAGGGATGAAGAGAAGGAGGGAAGGAAGAAAGGAGAGAGGTAAGAAGGAAAGGAGGAAGAGGGAGAGAAAAGGAAGGAAAGGAAGGAGGGAGGGAGGTTTTTTTTAATTTTTCTCTTCTTTCCCATAAGGATATTTATTTTTTCATCTTTCCTTACACTATACTCCTTTCTCTTTCCTGTCACCATGATTTTTCCTCTGAGGCTTACTGATTAACCCATATCTCCATCTCAGGCCATTCCCTCTCAATGACAATTCAGAAGTCTTTTCTTTCCAATACTTTCTCCTGAACATAAAAATTAAGCATTCATCACAAATTTTCTGTTTGGTGATTGACCCAGTCATACTCCCAGAATGCATGCTGTAACTGGTCAGTGCTTCTGATGTTCACTGTGATTTAGTCTCTGGACACCTCATGCAATGATATCACTGTCAAGCTGAACTCAAGGGTCACAGATTAAAAGTGTCATCATTGAAGCAAGCACACGGAGATTCCTTGCGGGTCCCACCCTAGAGAAGAGAAAGTCAATGAGAGGGGAGAATGATGCAAATATTTTATTATCTCCCTCTAGTAGGGCTTCCAGAACAAGCCACCAAAATTCGGCATTAGGCATTTGGGATTCTAATCCAGGGTGGATCCTGAAATGGCTCTGCCATTTTTTATACTCTGTGTCCTTGGACAATTCATTCAGCAAGATGTGGAATCCACACATCAGTCAACGTGAAATTCACACCACACTATCGCCTTGCTGTGGAAATAAGCATAATATGCATTTCATGGGGGTCACTGTGAAGATACAATATGGTGCCCAATCAATCGTTGTGAAGATTAATGTTCCTGGTACTTCTATGGAAATGCAATAGGAAAGAAAGCATTAGATATACAAATTCATTGGGTCATTTGGATTATAAAACGTAAGATTTTCTTTCCTCTCTTCCTTCATCCCTTCTTTCCTTCCTTCCTTTTCTCTCTCCCCACAGCTATCCATTCACACCTTGAACCTTCATTCAGAAAGTACTCTGAATAAACAAGAATTGCAAATTTTCTTTAGCAGCAACTCCAAGTATAAATTGCCTTAATTATTGGCATCCTTTTTTATACAAAAGCACATGCTAAACAGGATTTGAGTGAGATCCTGAAAAAGATTCAGAAGAAGTATTTGGCAAGGGGGAGAAATGGAGTTTGCATTCCTATATCAATAAAGGAATAAGATTTTTGCCGTGGTCTGCAACCTTAGCTGCACCTTCATCACCAAGGAGGGTGTTCTGAAAAACCCGAAGCCCAGGCTGCACCCCAGACCATTACATCAGAATCTCTGGGCATGGAATCCAAGCATACATAAAATTTTAAAGTCCCCCAAGTGATGCTAATGTGCAGCAAGGTTGAGAAGTATTTCCGAGGAAGCAGTGACCGGTGGGTGGAAGTGTGCGGAGCTGACCAAGTTGTAAGTTATACGTGCAGTAAAAGGGCATCGATGACTTTCTAAACTCTAGAGAGACTTTGCAGGGGAGTGGTGGAAGAGACCAATTTCAGGTTGTGAAAGGAAAGAGCGAGTGGCTAGAAAGACTTCGCGGCAGAAGTGTTTCAGCCTTCAGCAACCTGGAAGCAGCTCAGAGGAGTGGGCGACAGCTTGAGGAGTTAGCAAAAGCAGAAGCACGTATGTTTCAAACAGGGACGATCTAAACATATATGAACCAAAGATGAGTCTACCGTGTCTCAGGCTTGCAGTTTAAAGTTTGAAAAATGTAAAAGGCACAAGGTAGTAAAGGGTCCTGGGACTCTGGGTGTGGGGTGAAATGCACACAGACAGAGGTGTGGATTCCAGATCTGAAAAAGCATAGAGTGATGTGAAATAGGAAACAATTAGGTATGAATATAGAATCAAGCAAAAACATTGATGATGACGCATTGACAACTAAAATTGTGAAAAAGGTTTGCACTGATTCTGTCGAGGTCCTGGTAATGATTTCACAGTTGTCACAGGATTTCAAGCACATATGCCCTCTGTTTTAGGACCCTCTGCTCATTTCCCTGTAACTGCCATTTGTCAAATGCTTATCTGCGTGACAAATATGTCATGTGGTCACTGCTGCTGACCCTCACCAGTCCTGTCAAGTGACCAATTCCCACTTCACAGACCAGGACAATATCAGAGGAAATGAGCTTCAGGGAAGTTAGTTTCCAACGTGGTCCTCTGCCTGCTGACAGAATGCAAATCCCAGCCTCTTGGAGATGCCCACTTCCTTGGAGCCCTGCACCATGACAATCCCTGTGTCCAGAAGGTGGTGCCATGCACCAGAGCTTGAGTGACATGAATGGAAAAGTAAAAACAGAGCTGAGGCGGCAGCCACTTCTGTTTGAACAAAGTACACATCAGACTTCAGGGAGAGAGTGAGTGGAGGAGCAGCCCAAATGTGGACTGCTCACAAGAGGCTCATGTGAAAATGCAGCATCCAGCTGTGTGCTCAGGTGCCGGGGGTTTCGGACAGGGTGGGCCATTCTCAACACCAATCATCTCCAGCATCTGCCTGCTTTTCTTCTTCCCCGGACATGCAGACCTGGTAGACGGCCTCCTGCCAAATCATCAGACTCGTGCCAGCTCATTGGCTTGCTTTTCTTGCAGAAACTGAATCTCTGCATCCCTTGATTACCCTTGAAAATGGATTAGTGTCTATTTGCAAGTAACATTTTCCTCCTAAGACATCTAGGTGTATATGGCCCAGAGGGCTGCTTTGATTTCTGGGATATTTGCTCAGATGAGAAGGAGCTCTAATCTAATCTATAATATTAGTTCTAAATAGCTGTGTCTAAATCTGTGTCACAGACATGATTTCCATTGGGGCTGCCAGCTGTAGATATTATTAGTTATTCTTTGCATTCAGACGGGGGAGTGAGCAAACATCACTTTCCCTTCCAATTAAAAGTCCTGGAAATTGCTGATACGATATCCCCTTGGAAGTGCCATTTCATGATGTCTTTTTAAAAAAATGCTTTTTTTAATGTTATGTTTTAAAAGGTCTTTCCAGGACAAGTTGTAGATTCTTTGAGAATAAAGTTGGGTCAGATCATAAAAAAGTGTGTTTAGTTTGGACAAATTACCAGCATGTTCCTAAAAGGGAAGATAGTTGGAGAATTTTTTTATTCTTATTTTCAGATTTTCTTCAAAAGTTAGTCTAACAAACCTTTGAGAGAGGTTATGCGATCCACCCATAAAATTCAAACACCTCAAATAGCACTTGCTTCTCAAAGCCTGTTGGTTCAGGGAGCTGATCGTGATTCGGACAATGAAAGCCCTAAGTTTACAAATGTCATCAGGAGAAAAGGGAGACAGGGCATTTGCTGGTTTCCCACTGAGTGTCCCACTGTGCCCTATATCCTGACACAGTGTTGGGCAGATGTTATCTTATTCTGACCTCGCAGTTACTCCTCAAAGAAGAAGGAAGACCTGGACACCTGTAAGTATGGGTAAGACACACGAGACCAAGACTAAAGCTACTAGTTATCCCAATTGTATTTGAATCAATGAATGAATGACTCTCAGAAAGAAATCAGAAATAAATTATACAATGAATCTATAGGTTTGATACTCATTCAAACCTTTGGAAATTGGAAGCTGACGTTTCTTGTGAGCCCGGAGCTTCATCAAGGAACATCACAATATTCAGAGATCCCCGGGAAGACCCATCACCATCTCCTCCCTCTCCCCCTCCTCCCTCTCCCCTCCTCTCTCTCCCCGTCCCCCTCCTCCACAGGTGTTTTGTGGAAGGCTTGTTATGTGTACTGAATCCCCATCAACACCCACTTTCCAACTGGAGAAAATGAGGCTCAGAGCTCTAAAGCTTCGCAGGAGAGAAGTTTGGACAGGGTCCTAAAGGATGAGAGGACCGCTCTACAGCGGAGCGCTGAGGGTGGGGTGGCTTGTGTAAGGAGTTCTCGATGAAGCGCAGCCGCCTCGTTCTGGAAGAAAAGCTGTGAGATAAAACTTAGACAAGGATTGGACCAGGGTTCAAACTGTGAAGGACTCAGAAGACAGCAGAGGTAACTGTTGTCTCACCGGCGCGCTCCTGCAGCCCTGGATTCCTGTTTTATCGCGCATGCACCAGACATCCACGCTCTCGGAGCGTCCGGGTCGGCCGTCGGCGGCTGGGGGTAATGGGTCCGTGCTCTGACAGCTTGTAAAAGTTCGGGGGACTGAGTAAGAGAAGTTGGAGCACTGGACTCAATCTCAGTTCATTTCGCTGTGTGATTTTAGGCACATTCGTTAAGAGGTAGTAGGTTGGTCGTAAAAACACGAGGATCCAGTGAAAGTCATTCCTCACGACTGACAGGGTTTGCAGAAGATGCAAAGGGAGGCAGAGGGCTGAGGACCTGAGGAAGCAGAGCCCGCAGGGACCCCACTCTGCTTATCTCCCAGTTTTGTTTTAATTTTAATTTTTTTTAGGGAAAGTTACCGGCAGAAATAAAGGTGAGCAGAGGCAGGCAGGCAGGAAGAGAGAGGAAGAAGAAGAACTTCAGTTGTTTTCATTTGGTTCTTCTTAGTTGTTTCCTCCACCCTGGAAGGCGACCCCAGGTCCTTGGCATGTACGTGGACTGCACTGGCTGGAGACAGTGGACTCCACCACTACTCCCCCCAGGGAACGCCCCCATTTTTACATAGTGGCACCAAATTTGGATCCTTGGTGACACCCCACACAAAGCAGCGGGTCCAATTTGGCTGCCTGTTTGCAAATAAGGACTGGAGGTTGGCCAGCAGTCAAGTTCAAATTCCAGTTCTTGACTTACTCTTTGTGTGGGTTTCAACACGTCCCATACCTTCTCTGACACTTACTCTTCTCATCAAGGACATGTGGATGGAGAAAGCAGTGCAGACACGACAGGTGACGGTTCGCAAGTGTCCGCAGATGGGAAGGAGCTGGGGCATGTGGGGGAAGTTCCCTGCTGTACCGGACAGCATGTCTTTAGTCACTGGTTCGCCCCCATAACGTTCCAAGTTATTTTTGAGGCTCATTTAAGGCTCTGAATGGTCTTTGCCATCCAGAGTGGTTTTCATGCTACTCAAAACGCTGCTCTGTGTGAAGGGGGTACACTATGAGAAACAACTGGAGGTCATACAACATCTAAATGACACACACACAGCAGGCAGCCTGGTTAGCTGGGTTGTCCCTGCAGCCTGCAGACCCTCACGTGCTTGGCTTTGCTCTTGTCCATCAAGGGGCTGGCAGATGTAAGAGCCAAGGTCTGGCCCACAGGTAAGGCCTTGAGGGGCCTCCTCTTGCACAGTCACCCTCCTTGGAAGAGCCATGACTTGGGAGATTGGGCCAGTGACCAGATTGTTGAGATTTGGGTTCTATGAACAAAAGTAATCCCTGGTCTCAAAAATACCTACAGTCAATTCTTGCTGTTCCATGTAGTCATGGTCCACTCGTTTCAAACACTGAGTTAGCAAACATGGAGCCGTGTTCCACAGGGAAATGTAGGGTTCAGTTCCTACAAGCCTTGTGTCACAGAATTTTGAGCAATGAATCATTGCAAAACCTTGTTTTCCATGTGCTGAAAAACACTTCGATTAATGGAAAGATTCTGTGACAGTGAATTTACAGCAGCAGGCAGCTCACAACTGCACGAAGTTTACCCAGAACACACGTGCTCTCCAGAAGGTGCAGCCTAGCTGCCTTGTTGACAGACAGAACTTCAATGCTTGGGCTGCATTTGAAGCAGCAAAATCAGCAACACCACACAAAAAAGTGCAACAATAGTGAAAAAGAAACTGTCTGACATATGGGAGCTGATAGAAGGCAGAGTGTCCTCTGCTTGACCTCCACTGTGCATGTCACTGCTCTGTGCACATCCAGAAATGACCGTGAAGGTACCATGAGTATTGATTTAGGACATGCCAGCAAATAGGCAAGCTCATCAAAAACAAGGAATTCACACACTTTAGGGTATATTGACTGTATCTAAAAGTCATTCACATATTTATACATCAGATATAACATTAGACCTTAAACTTAGCTGGTAGGGTACTGGTCAAATCATAGCAGCTCCATTTATATCTAAGACCTACAAATACGCACTGACCCAGAGAACACCTATGATTATCAAAAGATAAGAAAACATTCCATTGTAAAGTTAGGATTTTATTTTTCCTTGAAGACTCCAGTTAGAATGATCCCTGAGATGTTTTTTCTGACATATGTCAGACACTAGCAGTTTTCAGCATTAAATTGAAGACATTCTTCTTTCTTATAATAAGGAGGACTCTGTCTAGAACTTCTAATTGACCCTAGTTCTGACCTTGAGAACTGCCCGAAACAAGAGCAGCCTTCCCTGTACCTGGTGGTGTCTCAAATATTTCAGACACTCCAGTTCCCTCTTCCAAGATGGCAATTGCCCATCTCAACATCCCCATTTCTCGTCATTTCCCCAACCTGTATCTCTTTCTCATCTTCTTGAAACATTTTCTCATCTGTCAAAGTCAAAGGCCATCACATTAGGCTCCAGGATAAAATCAGTAGCCTCATACTCTGCTGGCAGGTCAGTTATTTCACACAATTTCTTGGGGAATAATTGGGCAATATATAGGAAACTCTTTAACATGAGTATATCATAAAGTTTACCCTAAGGAAATGATCATGGCTGTAAACCATCTTTTGGTTATGATGGTCTCTTTCACAAGATTCTTTATTATTCTAACATGTGAAAACGGTCAAAATGTTCAAGAATAGAATGACATTACAGAAATAACGGTGCATCTAGACAACCATTCAATGCTAGGTAGCCATGAAAATGAGCTTGTGAACACACCGATACTGCCTTACAGAGGTCTTTATGGAATCATAATGGAACAGAGGATCAAAAAAAGTGAATACAATCTGATTATATTTTCATTCAAACATCCATCTACAACAGAGAAAAACATTGCCTAGAGGCAACCAGCAGCTCTCTAAGATTGGCTCAATGTAATGTTTCTCATCTTTAGTTCTCTACCAAAAGCTCTTACATTCATAAAAAGGAAAACCAATTCTGTCTACTGTTAAAAGGATTAAAATTAAAACAAGTCTTTGGTAGTTTCCTATTGCTTTCAGGAAAGAGTCCAAACACCTTGGCTCAAGATACAAGAATTTTTATGATCTTTACTCAGAATAGACCTAACAAGCATTTTTCTCTTCATTCATGGAATTCACCTCAAATTCCCCTAATCGGCATCATAGTTTTCCTATACTTTCTGCTTGACTCATCCTCTAGTTCTGAAAACTGGTTTTGGGATATTGTCTGAAAGCACTCAGCTAGTAAAAGGGCAAAACCAGCCCAAGATGGTGGCCTACGATGCCTGTGCTGTATCTCCAGGACCAGAATGAAAATCTCTATGGTCCCGGTGATGGTTTTCTGATTCTCTCTATGCATGTTTAACCTGAACACAGACAAGTTAATCACACTGCTTACAGCATTATCTGAGAAAGAAAAAAAAAGTCCTGAAATATAGCCCATTTCATTGCCGTTTATACACAAGGTCAAAGTTATTCCAGAAAAGTGTTCTTCCTTTTTGAGCAGAATGTCACAGGATATTAGGAACAATATTCTAGTCTGACACGAAAGGCCAGTTTGGAAACACATGCCCTAGATAGTCATATTTCACTAATATGGTTTAGTCTTTCAGTATAAGAATTGTACATTGAATTTCAAAACTCACATGGCATAAATGAATCCCAGATGTTCTCCCACAGGCCTAAAGCTCGTATTAGAATAAGGAGGAGTAGACAGCTACATTTTAATTCACTGAAAAGCCGAAAGGATCTCTGGGAAGCTCCTCAGCCCTTCTTCCATGAAGAAAACATGTGGAGTCTTTTGAGTGTCTTCAGATGGCTGAGTCTTTGAGATTTAAAACCCAGCTCCCTGTGTTCTGCTTGATTTCTCCCTTCAAAAGGTGAAATAACTTCATGATGAGGCGCAGAATCTGGGAACCAAGCTGTTGATATCGAACCCACCTGGATAAGTTTGAACCTCTGTAGTACTCAGTTTTCCCAACTGTAAAATTAGGTCAGAGTATCTTATTCATTGGGCTGTTGTGGAGATGAATTCATTCATAATTTAAAGGCTTTCACCCAGTGCCAGTCACCCAGCAAAATGTTTATCCTAAGACGTGAGTATATGAATTGCTGATGTTAAGAAATCTCAATGGCTAGGACGAAAATCCTTGCCCTTTTTCCTTCCACATAAACAGAGCTAAGTTTCCTTAACCTTTGATTAAGAAGACTCTCACCATTTTGTGACTGACTCGTAGCTCACTTCAGTTCTCAGGCCCCTCCCCTAAGTCTGACCCAGACTTCCCCTACCTGAGTCAGCCTCCCTGATGCTTGGGCCTATACCAGGTAACTCCACCTATGAAAATGTAAAAGGTCTAGCTTCAGAGGATATGTGGACACAGCTTTAAGTCACCTATTAATTAAGGGAGATCATCTATGTAAAGCACCAAAGTGCCATAATATGTGCTCAAGAAATGATAGTTTTCCAAATCAAACAAAACAGACAAAACAAAGCAAGAACTAATCCTTGGACATTGACAACAGAACTGAGGTTACCAGAGGAAAAGGTGTGGGACTGGGAGTAAAGGGTGGTGGGGTCCAATGGACAGGGTTGAAGAACCACTGGAACTTTGCTGTGTTGTCATGTTTTTGATGAAGAGTGAACCTGCACATCTGAATATTTTACTTTGTAAATCAAAATGACCTCAATTGCAAAAAAGTAATAAGATAGTTTTCTTCCTTCTCATTTGCCCCCATTAATGATTAATGCCTATGTTTGCAAGAAACTCCTAAGAAGTGTTGTGAAAAACCTCCATTGCTAACCTTCCACAGAGAATTTACAGTCCTATATCCATTAGCTTCTCAGTTTCACAGCTTTAGCCCAGGCAGCTATGTCAGATGGCAAAGAGACAAATTTGGTGCTATTTCACAATTGAAAATAAAGTTTCACCTCTCGATAGCAATGGAAACATGCATAAGACTTGGTTATTTACAGATCCATTTCACATATATCACTTTATTACTCTTGGTATCAACTCCCTAAGTAAATATCAGCATCAGCATCATCATCATCATCATCATCATCATCATCATCATCATCATCATCATCATCATCATTTTGCAGATGGAAAATTCCAATTCACAGATAAATAGCCATGCCCAAAATTGTACAGTGGGGATTTGAGTGTGGTTTCTCTGCCTTGAAATTCTGTGCTTTTTTTCTGACCAAATTTCACTGCCGTTATAGTATTGAAAAACATTAAAAAGAATCCCCGTTAATGCTTTGCTTACATGACTTCCGATCAATGTTCTTTTTTTAATTTAAGCTTTGATTTTTCTGCTTTCTCTGATGTTTCCTGGGTTGGCAAGATGAAGCCGAACAGAGTCATTCGACTGGGATGGAGCTGTTTCTGTAAGCTATAATGATTGGTGTTGAATGGCTAGTTAAAAAAAGAAGAAAAGACATGTTTAATTGATGTTTTCTTTCAAGTAGATTTTTGTTAGTCCATAGCCAAATAATGCCTCATCTAGAAAGTAAAATGAACGATTCCAGAAAGTTTATTCAAAGAGAAGCCAGATCTTTTGCAACAATTAAATATTATATACAAATATGAAAGTATTCTGTTCTGAGAACAGGATAGAAATGGGAAGTTGAGCTGTCAGTTAGAAGGTGACTTAATGTAAAAGAAACCCAACTTCAGCAGTCTGGCCAAATAGTTTCTATTTCTCAGCTAAAAAGAAGGTAGGCAGTCAAGGTATTGATGTGATAGCTTCTCTGTGTCATCAGACACTCAGGTTTCTTCTCCCTTTCTGCTCCTTCCAGCTTGGTATGGGGCCCTCTTTATCCAGACCACAAGAAGTCTTCTTTTCCTCAATGTCATGACAGAATTCTGGTTGAGGGGCAAAATGTAAGAACAGTATGGGGACAAGTGACAATAGTCTTCCCTCTTTAGGAAGCTTTCCCAGCAACCTCTTTCCATCAAACTCTGCTCACCTATAACTGACCTAACTGGGTGGTCACATGACCTTTCTTGGCCTCAGAGAGTCTGGGGAGGTAGCTATATACCCAGACACACTGCCTCTCCAAACAAACAAGTCCTCCCTTAGTACGAATGATGGGGAACATGGCCATTGGGAAGCAGCTAACGAAGTCTTCCAAAGGAGCTATCATTCACTGAGGTTGTACAAAGTAGTAAGCACAAATTAAGATGACTCAAAGAGAGAAATGTATTTTGTATAAAGGATATTAAATGCAGAGATTCCAAGTGTGAAATGAGATGCACATTTCTGAGAAGATGACTGTGGATTTTTCTTACATATAACAAGGCAGACACAGAGTAGACTTTCAACAATGGTTTCAAAATGGTTCTCTTTGTTCCCTCTCTCAGACGGAATCAGAGGTGTATCACTAGCTTCCTCGTGGAATACCTTTATAGTTACATTGCTTCTTTTCATCTTATTTTGATCTCACTGTACTGCTGTTCTGCACAGTATGCATCCATATCCCCTAATCCTGGCCAAGCACAGTACTGCTGGCTTTCTTTTTGATGGACTTCCCAGGGCTATAATGATATTGTTATCACTTTTCACTTCATCAGTTACCACATGAATGGTTATGCCATGGTTTGTTTTTTATCAGCCTCTTCAGAGCACTTAGCACTTAATAGGAGCTCAGTGACGTCTGTTGGATGAATGAATCTCAGCTTCATCATTAACCAGAAGTGTGATCTTGGACAAGGTTCCTCATCTGCCAGGAGTGAGAAAAAAAATTCTTATTTGGGAGGTGTTTGTTATGCTACAGTATTATCACTGCAATTGCTGAAGATTACAGCCTGCCAGCATGTACGAGAGGAGGGACGTTCATGGAAAAGTGTTGCTAAGCATATAATGCCAAAGGCATTTGCTATAGATGAGTATCCACCCTTTCAATGAAGAGTATCATCTGATCTCTGTGTATCATGTATGGTAAAGTAAATAGGCAGTGGGGAGAGAGGCAGAGAGAAGAAGGGAGGGAGGGAAGGAGTAACCTCTGAGTCCCTGCCACGCATGGAGATAACACCATTCCTAGGTTAACTAATTATATCAGCTAATGCACTTCCTTTTTCTTAAGCTAGCTTGAGTTGGGTGCCTGTCATGTGAGAAAAAAAAAAAGATAGCTGTTACATGGACTTAATCTGTCTTAGATTCTAGACTCAGTCCTTTGAAACAGATACAGATTGAATTGTATAAAATTACCAATATTTGGACTTATTTTGGCTGAAATTATGACAATTCCACTGTTAAAATTAACAGGCAGTCTTGAATTGTAAGAACTTCACATCATACATATGACACGTGGACTTCCCCAAATCATGAGGTTTTGGGAGCATGTATGGAATCCACCATGGAAAACAAATCATTTTCTGGGCAAGTATCATTCTGCTGCTTCAGTAGGCAAGCACATGGGATGCTTGTGTTAAAAGAAAGTACCCAGAATGCTTATCTCCCTAACACAGATGCATAATAAATGTGTTTGGTTGAGTTGTGAGAAAAAATTAAATGATCTCACTGTACAGAGCATAGGATGGAAAAAGAATCTCTCCTTTCTGAGGCAAAAATCACATCTCTTCCCTGTCAATGAAAACCAAAGCTGGAATAAATTTGGAAATCTGACATAAGATTGTCTGGGGCTTTATTCCAGCTAAAATGTAAATTCTCACCAGAGTAGAATGAGGGCTTCCATCTTGTTTTCCACATTCGTGTATCCGATTTCTTTCATGAAATAAGAATCTTGGAAGCAACAAGCAGGAGTTTGGCCTCATAGAAATACATATGGTGGGTGTGAGTGACAACTCTACATCTTTTCAAGACATTTGTCAAACAGCCGAGCATGGCTCTCAAGAGATTATTTTTCAGACAGCATAAACAACTGAAGATGTATTTATGTAATTTAGAATCAAGCAATCCTGTATTTGATTCCAGTTCTTCTATTAATAAATGTTCAACATTGGGTATACTAGTTATTACCACTGTCTCCTATACCTGTAAAATGGAAGCAATAATACTTGATTGAGCCAAGTGGAATTGTCATAATTTCAGCCAAAATTAGTCCAAATATTGGTAATTTTATACAATTCAATCTGTATCTGTTTCAAAGGACTGAGTCTAGAATTTAAGACAGATTAAGTCCATGTAACAGCTATCTTTTTTTTTTCTCACATGACAGGCACCCAACTCAAGCTAGCTTAAGAAAAAGGAAGTGCATTAGCTGATGTAATTAGTCAACCTAGGAATGGTGTTATCTCCATGCGTGGCAGGGACTCAGAGGTTACTCCTTCCCTCCCTCCCTCCTTCTCTCTGCCTCTCTCCCCACTGCCTATTTACTTTACCATACATGATACACAGAGATCAGATGATACTCTTCATTGAAAGCAAAAGATACATCTCTCTCCCAAAAATTGTTTCGGGTTACATGTTTCTCCTTCAACAAATCAACTAATCAGTTTCCAGATGTCCCAGGTGGCAGGACTGGAGGGCATCAAGCACAATGGCTGCATTAGAACCACATCAGGTGGGAAGGGGTTACCCAGGAAATATTGGGGCACATAGCAAACTAATATTATAATGTCCGTATAGTGTGTACAATACTTCACACACATCCTGGCAATGGAAGATGTGTTAAAATTAACTAAACACTTTCCTGTATGATACTCAAAGAACATAAGAGGTAAGATGTACTGTTTCACCCAAAGATAAGCTGACCAACATTTCCTGGGCAAAAATGTCCCAATTTACCTAGGACTTTCCTTATATGAGCACTGTCTTGGCCCTGGAAAACTCCCCAGTCCCCAACAAACCATCCTGGCTTATCTGAACTATCCCAGTTTTAAATCTGAAAGTTCCATACCTAGGGAACTCTCGTAACCCCGGGCAAACCAGGAGACAGGGTCACCTTGCTCAAAGATGGATTTATAAGTGTAGGTGTTAACTACAGCTGTGGTCTTGTTAAGGCGGTTTATTGGGTACTGCAGTGAGAGAAGAATGATGTTGCATGATACATCCAAAATCATAAAGTTCCATGGAAAAATGCAGAGACCATGTCTGTTTCATCTGGAGTTACAGGATCTATCCCTTTGCTTTGCCCTCTGCTTTCTTTGCTTTTTTCTCACTGTGTCTTTCTTCCTTTTCTCTCCTCAAGCTTCCTCCCTTCCTCCCTTTCCTTCTTTCTTTTCCTTCTTCTTTACTTCCTTCTTAAAAGCCTCATTATCTCCCATCCTTTCTCTCTAAGTTTCTTCTTTCTCTTTTCTGACAATGTATTTACCTTTAAGATATCATGAGACTTAGACTTTGTTTCTGTGCTTTAAAGAAGTTGTTAAGTGTTGTTTGATTACAACAAGCTGTCAGTAGATACACTGATCTTGGGTAATCCACCAAGTAACTGGAAGCTTCATTGTTGATTTAAACAAGAAGTGTGTTATGATTACTTACGCGGTTTTGCTCAGCATGAAAATGACAAAATTGGGGGTAGGAAGGAAAAATGAGGGAATGACTGTGAAATGAAGGAATTGTTGACTGGGAAAGTTTGAGATTGAGCTCTTCTAAGGGAAATTTTGATTTTATTGTTTACATAGAGGTTGCATCTACTAATAGCAGAAATTCCTGAGATTTGAGAATTCTTTCTGCTTTTGAATAAAATATTATTATAAATTAACAATGTAAATCAGGAAATCCTTTTTGGTTATAAACTATGCTTTGAAGCCAGGCTTTCATTTGACTATTTTCAGTCAAATTCTTAAAAAGCCATTAAACAGAAAGCAGTTTCTAGTCTTCAAAGAAGCACAATCATTAGGGAAAATGATGTCTTCTGAAATATACGTTGGGAAGTGATTTGAATGTTGTTACCTTTGTTAAAGTGCTAAAGTTCTAACAGAATGAACTCCACATGGAGGCAAATCCAAACGGTCCCTTATGACAAGGTTTCCGTGTACAGTCAAGGTAACATACTTGGGGTTTCACCACATTTGGAGTTTTCCAAATAGTAACAATTACTTTACTTGCCCAACTCTTGTCATGGCATAGCACTAGCTGTGCCACTGAGTCATGCAATATTATTCTACAAATTGGCATCTTTTATTAGATAGAATAAGCAGATGCAGCTAATGTAGTTCACTGGGGCTCATGCATAGCAATGTGCAGAGTGTCCAGGCTGATCCTCACACTCTGATGTGTTTTAAATCTTTGTGGGAAGAAAAGTATTGTCATTCACAAGCCTCATGTGAGGTTAGAAGCCTCATTAACTGGCTCTTACCTTGGTTCTACCTTTGGGTGGCCTTGAGATTTTAGGTAAATGACTTCAAATTCTTACCCATATAGTTGTGAGAATTAATTAAGGTAATTCCTAGAAAGCATGGATAACAGTGCTAGCAAAAAACAAATGTTATCCAAGATTCCCTTTTTAGTCAATTAGTAAAGGACAGGAAGACTTGCTTAGTCCTGCAGGGAAGACAGTTCATTTATTCTGGAAAAGTTAAGGGGGGAATGTATAGCAAACATCACCTTTGAAATAATGTGTTTTCAAATTGTTACAATGCCTTAGGGGAAATCTTGAAAAAAGTATGTTTATTGCATATATGTGCATATATACATATATGTGCATATACATACACATTTTCATACACATATGTGTGTGTAATTTATACCTATGGCATCCCTGAAGACTAGGGCACTTTGGGAGGAAATATGTCTCAGCTAGCAAGGGACAAAGGATGTGTCATTGTGTTTGTTTCTAAACTAGGCTTCCCCTAGAGAAGATGGTCATCACTTGTGGAAGGTGAATCTGAACAAGAAGCAGAAAGAGGGGAAGAATATTTTACTCAGATTTTGTGAGTCTCTCCACACAAGTTGAACTGATTAAGGAAAGGAGAGAGAAAACACAGGCCAGAGTTAAGGAGAGGCTAGGCTCCCTTTGTCTTCAAGGACAATCCTTGCTATCACAAGGATTTAAAATGACTTTTTGACATTCTATTCTCCATATCATTGTTTTGGGGACATAGGAAAAATATTTTAGTGTATTTATTTTTTAATCTGGCAACCATATTGAATATATAGTATTGTTAATAATCTTTTTAAATTTTTTTGCATTGTCTAGTTGTATAATTGTATCATCTATCACTAATGATTACTTGGCTTCCCCAAATCTAATCCCTGTAACTCGTATTTTCTTGCTTTCTGTCTTATATGTAAATTATTTTATCATTATTTGGGAATGACTAAAATAGCATTGCGTTTTTGAATCTACTATGGTAAGGATACCTTTGAGAATGTAGAAACTAAAGGCCCAACAAGTAGCTAAAAATCCATAGCAGTAATGTATATGCAATGTGAAATGTCATGGACAAAGACAATGGGTAAAAAAATCATACAGGAAAAAATATCAACAAGCAATATTTTAATTGAATATATGAGTGAACATAATGGAATGCACAAAACAAAACTTTACCTCAAGGCTTCACATGTGCAATAACACTAGGAAATAATCAATCATATCAGTCAGAATTCATTTAGAAATAAAAGAATCACTCTGAATAAGGATTTTCTTTTTTAAAAGGAAGATGCAGGCAGGATTGAAAGTAAGTAGTCAAGCAAGCAGAAAGAGAGAAGAGGGAGAAGTATTTATTTCATTTTTCAGTTTTCAGTTGGTTTTCCCCGCAGATGCGGGTCACAAACTCAGGTCCTTGGGATGTATGTGAACTGTGTTTCTTCGCAGGCTGCTGATACAACCACTACTTCACCAGGACAGACCTAAGTAGGGATTTAAGACAAGGGAACCATTTAAGGAACTGTAGAGAATCTATACATAGGATCAAATTATATTCAACTATACAATATATGAGAGAATCCATGCAAAAGTTGGTACAAGTAAATGGAATACTGTACCAAATACTACGACACCACTGTCAGTTTCTGGTTTTGATATCTTGGTATAGTGACATAAGATGTCACCATTGAGAAGATCTACTTTTGGGTTGTTACAACTTTTCTCTTTTTAGAGCTTCCTGTGACTATAAGTTTATTTCTTAATTTAAAAGCTTAAAAAAAAGCGAAACCAATGATTGGAGAAGAACTACAGTCTTCTGCTGGAAACCTAGAGACGCAAGTTTCAAGGAAGCCACGCTCGAATGTGTGGTTTCAGGATCTCACCCCGGCCTGCACCGGCCAGCTGTCCTCACTCTTTCACTTCATATCCTTAATCATGATTACAACCACTGCATCTATGAAATGACATTTTTGAAGTATCACAAGAGGAAAAATTTATGAAGAAGAAGGATTGGACTGTATAAAAGAGCAAAAGCGACTTGGTGCAGGTGAGGGACAGGCCCAAGAATGCTTCCTTAAGGAAGAAACGTGTGATGAGTTCAAACCTATAAGGGGGATTTGTCAACATAAAGGAGTCTGGAGGAAAGCATAGAGAACATTCTGGAAAGACTCTCCGTAGCAGTCAGCCTAAACTCAGTAGGGACACTAAGAGAAATCACATAACTTCTATCTACTTCCTCCCTTCTCATAGTGCTCCTGGGTAACTCCAGGAAACTGAGTGGGGAATTAGCAAGAGGGCAAAACAGACGTTCATGCCTTGGAATCTGAAGAGGAGCAGAGGCGGAAACAGACTGTGTCATGGGAAAAGCACAGTTCTGTCATCACCATTTATATTTGGGCCCCGAAACTTCTTGGCCTGGTGACCTTGGAAAAGTCACTACCAACCTCTCAAAGTTATTGTGAGGATTCAATTCAATAGGTTGTTACACTCAGTAAGTGCTAAATAATTGTTAGTTCTTTATCACTTTCTCCAAGTTTCTAGGAATTGAATAACGTCCCCTAAATTCATATATTGATACCCTTACCATATCTAATAGGGCCTTTTCAGAGGTAATTTAGGTTCCATGATGTCATAAGGGTGGAACCCTAATCCAATAGGGTGTGGCCTTATAAGAAGGTGGGAAGGGAGGGAGAGAGCTCCCTCTGACCACCATGTGCAGGCCCAGACTGTCTACCAGACAGGAAGACAGGTTTCAATAGGGTACTCACACCCTGATCTCTGGCTTCCAGACACCACAGGCTTTCAGAATTAACTCCAGGCTCCACCATCTTATGAAAAAGTTATTTCTGTTGTTTAAGCCACTGGTCTAGGATGTTTTGCCCTGGAAGCCCAAGCCAACCAAGACAAGGCTCAAGTAGAAAACTGCTCTTACCAATGACAGCACGCATCTCCTCACTGCAATGGCATTTAAAGAATTAATGTATGGAAGGGCACAAAAGATGAATGGAATAGTTCAATGTGAGCTGTATTTGGGTTTTGAATCTCTTCAAAGGTGAAGCTGATCTGATGCATTTGGTGTCTGGGTGTGATGACCTCCAGGATAAAGACAGCCCATCTGCATCCAAACTCCAGGGATATTTTCTGTGGGGTTGAGCCAAATGTTTTCTCCTTGTTTTCGTTTTTACTGTGGCATGGGAAATGAAAAGACACTTGAAGTTTATCAGCGGAAATCTATAGGGACCAGCACAGGGGAGACAATGCCAAAAGATGGGGTGATGAGAGGCAGGTGAAATACACCCCTTAGAGGTGAAGAAAAAAAGACCAAGAACCCAGGAGTCTCGGCACTTGGATATGAACTGATGACCTGAATAACATGGGAGGTGGCAGTGGGAGGACATGGGAGGTGGCAGTGTGAGCATTCCAGCAACAATAATGTCTGCACGCGAGACTGTGCTGGATATCGGAAAACACGGCTTCACCATTCCCACACCTGCAACTGTTAGGAGACCTCATTTGGTCAGCACTACAGCAAAAAGGACATTACACAGCAGGATGGGGCCATGTCTTCATGGAGGAAACCATATTTTCAAATATTTCAATGGGGCTCCCTTGACTGGTGCATATGAAAGGCAGAGGCCAAGCCTTGATTTTCTGATTCCAGATCCAGTATCCCTTGGGTGTCAAATGTCAAATCATACTCAAACTTTTTGTTTGATCTTGAGCTGGTTATTTGAGGTCAAAAGTTTTCTCCACATCCTATCCCACTGACCAATGCTCTCCTTCCTCCCCAAAAGTCACTGGCTGACTTCTGCCAGCAGAGAGAATAACAGTGACTGGTGATGAGAATGGAAAGGAGAAGAGGCATGTACATTGGGACGTGTTGACAAAATTCCGTCTATAGTAGAATTGCTTTCATCCCCGACAAAACTCTTTGACAGCAACTATCACACTGACCGAGCAAGGTGAATTGTGATGATGATTCCCATTTTGCAGCCATGAGAAATGAGATTCAGAAATGTTAAGGGCCTCAACCAATGACATGTCTTGAATATCAAGAGTCATATCCCAAACCTTTGTGTCTTATCTCCTCCTCCCTGAAGGGGACAGAGCTCTGGATAGAAATCCAGAAGTTTCTTTATGTCCAATCTTTGCACTCACTTGCTATGTGACCGTGCTCAGAGCTCATCACCCCTTCAATCCCATTTCCAGCCCAAGCTCCGTGTCCTTTAACTATAAACTACAGGGGTTGAACTGTAGCTCTCTGAGAACATCCTCTAACGCGACTGGTAAGAAAGCAGTCTCTGCACAGCTGAAGACCAAACTTGCCCTGCTTTTCCTCAACAAGAAAAACGAGAAGGCCTTCCCCTTGAATTTTACACTTCAGAACAAATGCTGTCCAGACTCTCCATGCTGTCGTCCAGTGTGACTCAGGGAGCGAGCCAGTAGATAGGGGAGAGCATCTGTTTTTGTTGGTGAGGTCGACAAGTCCTTTCTGGGGCTCCACCAAATAACGAGGAAGTTTGTGTAGGCCACGGCTGGAGGAATTCAGCGCTCCCACTCTCCCCGCCAGTGCTCCTAGCCTGGGAGAAGGCATAGAGAACACAGCAGGAAATTGCTTATCAGTTTGAAGCCCCTGAAGAGTTATGCATGCTCCCTGCTTCCCAAGGCAAGGAGATTTCTAGGAAAATCCCTTCATCTGTGCGCAGGACCATGCAAAGGCTCAGCTGTCAGAGGGCCCTGCGAGCAATGTAAGTATGTGGCCGCTCTTCCAAGCTCAGCTTTTTTTCCAGAGAGGAATCTTTTGGCTCCCTTGGTATTTCTCTCTCTGTGTTCTTCTCTGAGGTGTGGAGGTGTTTCCCAGCTCTGGGGACACATCTTCTGAACACAAGAGAGAAAGTGAAAGAGTCACCGGACTCAGCCATGTTTGGGAAAGGTTTGTTTTGAAAACAGCCCTTGACTTGGCAATGCTGTCTCCTAATGACTAGAGATCCATTGTCCAGAGGACGGGAGGGCTGATATCACATGGGTGGGTGCACACAGAAGGGCTGCATCAAGTCTGCCCCTACGTGACTCAAGTTTAAAGATGCTGCCTTCATTTTGATATGCTGCAGGATTTTAATAGAAGGGAAGAAACACAAAAGCTAATGTTGCTCCGTGGAGATTTTCTTGTATAAATCTTGTGCATAATTTATTTCCCATTCAGGGTGTTGATTTATTTACTGTTTATTTCATGCAGCGAATGTGCTCATCACTCCACGTGGCTGTGGAGAAGAGAATGCTCTTGTTGCAATAAAGGAACATAAGCATGTAGACTTGGTAAAACAATGGAGTTTTTTATTGTGATTATCTGACTGGATCATATAGTTTTATAAGGAGTGCATTGTACCAGAGTAAGGTTCTTTTATAGGTATTTTAAATCAGGGTGTGATTAATGGCTGGGAAGTCATTGTTAGAATACAGCACACTTAAAGGAAATAGTTTTGCTTCCATCAACTTTTGTTCTGTGAGACCCTAGAGCTTCCTTGGGCCTTCTCCAGTGTCCCCCATCAAGAACCTACAGTGACAGGAAATGTGACCCGGGATCTGAGATTCACAACATCAGACTACGTCTCCAGAAAATTCCTGATTCAGATTTGAGTAAGGCCTCATCTTCTCAGCCTAGGTGGTAGTACCCCAATAACCAGTAAAGTTCTCCAAATCACAAGATAATTGCTATTAGCTCTAGTTAACTGGGTAGTTTATTTTCACTTTTTGATCAATGTTATTGAGAATTGACCTTATAGAGTTCACTCAAGGACTCACCCAATGCACGCACCTAGAAGCTAGGAGGCTGGCGGCCAAGCACAGGTGCTCCAGTGCTAAGTCCTGTGCTCTTGAATGGGTGGGGCCCACATTGCCCCTGCAGAGGAGAGCCGGTGACATGGCCAATGCTCCCCATCACCTGGACCCTCACTCTGCCCCAGGGGCAGCTGTTTTGCCATCTGGTAAAAAGTAAACTGCTGCCTTCTGCCTGAAGAAGGTGCAAAGGTCTACGAAGGACAAGAGGTATAGGGCATTTTCTCTCACTCAAATCTCTGGATTACTCCTTGGTCAGAATCATCACTACTGCAGAGTTAATTACTCTTTTGTTTATATTATAGTACTTTCTTCATCTTTAGGTACATGTCACCTCCTAAGCCTTGTGAGCATCTGAACTCTTTGTTAGCATCCCCCTTGACTGCATCTGGCCTCCATGATCAATAGATGGGTGGATTTCTTTGTTTTTGTAGACTTATATTATAAATCAGTACAACTCTGTGGAATTTGACTCGATATTAGAATAAAGTGAGTTATAATATGAGGAATTTATTCAATAAATCTTACACAGAGAAACTAGCAATACAGAGAATTTACTGCATCCAATAAAATAGACTCCAATTGATTTATCTGAAGACAGTTATAGCACAAATGGATACAAGCCGATGGGGATGTGTGGGGTGGGCGTCTGCCAGAGTACGTGCTGGGAGGTTAGTGTCTTGGAAAGAGGTGTGGCAAAAGTGGAGGTGCCAAATGTTGGAAATATTCCTATGATGGCAAATGTCAGGACTTGGAGTGATTCAGCCCCTGGATTGGAATTCTGGTTTCACCAGCTTCTGACTGCCAGGTTCCAAGTCTGTGGCTTACCCTGAAAGCACCACAGACAGACCACTCTGAAAAGTACCTAGCATAACAGGGTGCCTCTCCTCCCTAGTGCTGGTCTATCCGAGTGACTGACATGTACTGACCACCTACTCTGAGCCAAGCATTGTTGTAGATAGAGCAGTGAGTAAGACCAACGTCTCTGACATCGTCAAACGGTGCTGGAAAGGAGGCATCAATCCTGAAGTCAAATGTAACTCGAGAGTCTATTAAGTGAAGAAAACAAAATATGATGCAGCCTGGTGGCCTAGTCATTTAGGACCCCAAAGCATAGTCCACGTACATCCTGGAGTCCCTAGTTCAAGTCGAGGGACCGGGGGAACAAGCAAGATGAAAAACTAAATACAACCAAGTGCTTCTGCCTCCTCTCTCTGCCTGCCTGCCTGCTTGCTTTCATTCTTGCTTGTGCCTTTCCTTTAAAAAAAATAAATAAATGAAATATTGTCTCTGTTATTAAGGCAGCCGTCTCATCAGGGAAGTGGCATTTAGCAGATTTGAAATTCAGCAAGAACACTAACATAGTAAAGTCATTGAAAGCGTAGATCTGTTTCATCACCTATAAACAACAGAATGAAACTAAATCTGGAGGATGGATTTCCACCCGAACGTCTGTTCAGTCGCTTTCTTTCCTTGTTTTAGTGTCACCTGCCATAGCAATTGAAAGAAAAGAAGAACAAAAAATTCTGCGAACCACATCTCACTGCAGCGGCTTCCTTCTTTCATTCTGTTTTCTGGTGTTTCCCAAATGCTCTTCCTCATCAAAGACAGATTAGCAGGTCCAAAGTGAATAAAGATTAACGGACAGTTGCTATGAACAGCTCTTATCCCCGCCACATCCAGGGATCGCACTGCTGGAGTGAAGAAGGCCCACCACGTGGTGGACTTTCAGGGTGAATTGTGCAGCTTTGCAATGACTTCATGTGTGACTTCAAATCTCAAACGATCCATATGTTATGGAGCCAACATGCAGAGCTGCCAGAAGTTGGCTGATCCTACACTCTGTTAGCCAAGAGTCTCGTATAGAGCATTCCAAAACAATCCATGGTCTGAATGTTTCCTTTCTTAAAATGGAGCTGCAGTTCTCACTTGGGTCTCCGGCAGCCTCTATCCAAAGTAAAGGTCACAGTGCCAATACCTTGTACCCGAGGAGTCTCCATCTTTCAAGGAGCCAAACATTTGTGGCCAAAATATTCTTGGCAGTAATGACCCAGATGATTGTCTCATTATCCATTTTGTCTTTATCACCATAGTGTAAATCTCAATTCTGGATCCATCACCAGGAACAAAAATGTTGTGCCCAGGAATTTTGCATCCATAAAATGGACAGGTCAGTGTTTTCCATTTTTAAATACTGACTTTCTTGCTTATTTTACCAAAAAAAAAAAGAAAAAGAAAAAGAATGCAGTTTCTCCCAATTGCAAACGTGATTTTTAGACATGGATTTGTAAATGAGGTTCGAAGTTAAGATCCAAGAGTTGAAAAATAAGAGCAAAGAGGATGAGATGAGGGCCCTGGAGTTAATGAACTGGTAGGAGAGAGCTGTCGGGCAGTTTGGTGTTGCTCTTTGGCGCTCAGAAACAATTTCACACAGAGAATGATCGCGAGCTGCTGCTCATGGGAGAGCTCGGAGAGAAGGAACTGTCATTATGCACTTTCATGGCAAATAATATCTGTATTTTATTTACATTCCCTCCGCACAACCTAGTGTGGCGTGGTTATTCCTCCACTTATTTTACAGACGACATGTGGAGACGCAGAATAGCCAGGTAACAAGGATGTTCATCAGCTAGAAATGCACGACCCCTTAAACCCAGGATCACCCTTCTCTCAGCCCGTAAGGTTTCAGTCTTCACCTTAGAAAGATACCAAGATATTTCCCCCACACATAATACACATTTTATTTAAGTTTAACAAAAAAAGATTTTACTACTATGAGTTTTTGAATGTTGAAATGGCCTCCCAAGGGAAGAGGCTAAGGAGTTGTCTGCTTTGGAGGTCTATTAAAACCAGATTGGTTATCATATATGTCTGGTATGACTTCACTGTGGTTCTTCCCCAAGGTGGACAGATAGACAAAATGAGTTCTTTTCCAGATTTTTCAATCAAAGACTAAGCCTACATCTTTGCAAGACAAAATGGTGGTGGTATGTGGAGTCTAACCATCCTATTCTCCCTCCCAGGCTCCATGCTGATCCCTTTGGCTAAAATAATGATCAGACTTTCTGAAACAGCTATAATCACTCAGATTTGTAGTTCTGAAAATATTCATTCCCACGACTAGAGAAGGAACCCAGCTCAGGTCTAGTTTATGCCCAACAAAATCAACACCATTCCATTGACTCTGTTACTCTAATTTGATGGCTGTATTTTCAATGCCTGGGAACTACAAATCAGGAAAAATGGGATAAAAATGGAATACCATTAGAAGATAAGAATGCCTTCTAAACTCTTAGTTATTCAGCAAGTGAACCCCAATCTCTTCTAAATTATTGATGTTTTGGGGTTTTTTTTCCCTTTTTCTTGGATCATTTATAAGTGCTATAATTTCTCCCATCTTAAAAAAAAGTCCTTTCTGGATCTCAGATATACTTTGGATACTATCAGCTGCTTGCTATTTCTTTCTTTTTGTTTAAAATGTACTAGTCTGAAGTCAGTATGATAGCTTTATTGTTGTTCTTTTTCTCCAATTAGTTTGGCTATTCTGTACCTTTTATGATTCCAAATAAATGTTGTAACTTTTTGGTTCTATTTCTGTGAAGAACACTGTTAGATTTGATGGGAGTTGTACCAGTATATTGCTTTGGATAAGATGACCATTTTGACAATGTTGATTCCTCAAAGCCATGAGCACAGAATATTTTTCCATATTTTGTGCTTTTTTCCATTTTTTGTGCTTTCTTCCATTTTTGCATGTCATCTTATAATCCTTTTAGTAGTATCTTATTATTTTTAGTGTACGTGTTTTTCGCCTTCTTGGTTGAATTTGTTCCTAGGTATGAGGTTATTTTGGGCGCAATTGTGAATGGGATTGTTATCCTGATTTCTCTTTCTGTTGGTTCATTGTGTATGGAAATGTGGCTGTGTCTGTGTGTTGGTTTTGTAACCTGCAGCTTTGTTGATTGTTTCTACTAGTTTTTTTTTTCTAATAGTTTTGGGTTTTCTATGTGTAAAAGCATATCATCTGCAAAAAACACCAAGCCTTGGTTATTATGTGTATCAGTTAAGATTTTATTTACATGTATCAGAAAACCCAGTTCCTTTCATGAGTCAGGGGGTTATTTTCCTCATATAACAAGTCTAGGGGTAATTGATCCAATGATGATATATTCAAAGATGTCATCAGGAAAACAGACTCCTTCTATCTTCCTGCCCAACCAGTGTTAGCTGATTTCTTCATCCTGACCAGAGAAATGAACCTCCAGGTTGAATTCATATTCCAGGCAGGAAGACCAAAGCCTTCTCCTTGTCAATCTTTCCCTTTTTATTTGGGAAGGTAAGCCCTTAGCTGAGACTTTCCATGTTCATCATATTAGCCAAACTGTATCACATGCCCACTCCTAGCTGCAAGGGAGTCTGGATTGTGCTTCACTGCATTTAATAGAGAAAAATATAGAGGGGGAAAAGTGGATTGGGGTGAATTTTGAGTGAGTCAAATGGCATACTTATCAAGATATGCCATACATTTCTACTTCTGAGGGCAATAAGTCTGGAATTTGATACCTAAATAGGACTGCATTGCATAAGTCATAGAGATGCAATCGCTGCATCTATTTTTTTAAAGGAAAGGTACAGTCAGAAATGAAGGTGAGCAGGCAGGCAGGCAGGAAGAGGTAGAGGAAACATTTTCATTCATTTTATTTAGCTGTTCATCTTCATCATTTCCTGTGACCCCCAGACATGAACCTGGGCCCTTAGGATGTATGTGGACTGTGCTCTGCCAGAGGTGGCAGACCCAACCAGGACTCCACCAGAGCACCTCTAGCTGCATCTATTTTAATACTTAATTGTGAACATGAAGGTATTTTTCAAACCAGTGATAAGTAGCAGTTAAGGACAGCATTCCACCTGTAGTATAATAGAATTGTGGGTAGAAATGGATTTAGGTGGTAGACCAAGGTCTAAATCCTAGTTTTATACCTAATTAGGGGTAGAATGTTTCATATAGATACAGAAAATCTATTTAGAATTTTTACATATAAATAAAGCTATTCTAAACCAATTCTATGGATAAGTATTATAAACTATATATACTTTATATAATATACATTATATACAAAAATATTTATATAAAATACATTTATATAATGTATATGCAGCTCTCTGAATGTTTTCTATACCATATAGAGTCTGACACATAACAAGCATTCAAAAAATGGTAATTCTCTTCTTTCTTGCTTTGCACCTTTCATTCAGTCAATACACAAACCTCCAGGAAACTCATCAGCCATAGCTGACAGGTGAAGACTCAGCTCTTTGATTGCAAGAAATTAAAATGAATCTGCAGATGGTGTGGAGCCTTTCTGTATCAGTGCACGCCAAGATTCTTTCAATTTGGGCCTCATCACATTATCTTAGCAAACCAGACAAAAATGTCTAAGGGATTTTGTTTTCCAGCTGCCTCGTATGCTTCAAAGTGCCATCTGCTTGTAACTTGTTACAAAACAGAGTCAACAGAGCCATTTGGTGACATTTTTAAAAGTGACTTCAGTGTTTGTTACCCAGAGATCTAATTCCTAGAATTTGTGCAATTTGTTCTGTGTTGTCGAGATGTGAAACAAAGCCTTCACAGAGATGCTCCGCTTTTCCATTCCATCAAAGATCACATCCTCATCTGAGCCATGAAGTCAAGCTTTAAATTGGGTTTCTTTCCGTTTTAATTATCTCCCCATGTCACTCAAATGTTTCCAACCCAAGATGGATGTTTAAAGCTTATCACCTTCTAGTCACCATTGTGAAATTTAAAAGAGGAAAAAAAAGCAAAGCAAAAACAGTCCACAGATTTTCAAAGTCAAAAGCTATCCATCAGCCCCAATCTCAAGTTTTCATCATGATAAAGTAGAAAGGAATGACAGAGAGTAATGCAAAGTCATAGGTTTCTGTTCATATATGAATTCTGTGACCTTTTTAGAAAGCCAGTTAACCTTCTCTCTATCCTTATCCTTACCTCTAGAAAAAGAATATGCCTGCTCCTCCCTTCTTGTCTGGTCGATGCAAAGATCTTGAGGGAGTGTATATAAAGTAGTATTCAAATAACTCATTATCTACTCAAGCCTATTTTGATGTCTCCTATCTACAACAGTGCAGTTTCTACCTCATTGCAGCACAAAATTAATCCCTACTAGGACACCCATCTGATTTCTCACCTAATTTTTATAGTCAAGCTTTCTTTACCAAGAACTCATTGCTCCTTCTTCACTCTCTCTCTTTAATACCCTTCGTCTGAATTTAGCTACTGCTTCCTAGGTGCTGTCCGATGATAACTGCTCAGACCAAATATCTGAATCTCTGCAGGCTGACCACATTGTCCTGGCCCAAATGCAATCAAATTTATCTCATGTCATTGAATATAACTTTAGTAGGACTCCCCACTCAAAAGTGATCTGAACAGAAAAGAATCCCTGCTCCTCTTACATTGGAGTCCCCTGGCCTCACCAGCTCGGACCTAGTGTGATAAGGGCTCACAACAACATCAGCAATCCAAAGGCATGATCTTTCTTTTCTCAGAGCTCTTTCCCCAAGTGTTTCTATTCTGTGTCCTCGTGTGCTCATGAATTCCTATGTAACAGTGATTATGCAGATCATGGCCTAACTGATAGTATGCCATGTACCTTCATGGTGGCCTGTCCACATTGAGATGGCGACTTTCATTTGAAGACCACAGTCCTCCATCTTCCCCCAAGTTGGTCATCTTCATCTTCGTGTGTAAGAATATGGTTAAGTTCTGGGCAGAGATGAGAAGAAAGTCACCTTTCCAAAGTCAGTCACCTGGACCCAAAGTAGCTGTGCTTGTTCCCAGAGATTAAATATTCACTAAAAACGTCTTCCTGAAAAGTTCTGGAAACATTCCTTTCAGTATCTGACATTAAAATGTTCCTTCATGAAGCCTCAAAAGCAGTCATGGGGAAGGGAACAGAATCATTGACACCCTCCATTATCATCCTATATTCCCTTCCCCTTTCAGATACTTGGGCTTACGTATCTCCCACACCTCTTATCCTTCATGGTCAGCCTCCAACTTCTAGCTGGTCTTTGTTAGAACACACTAGAAACCAATGAAATCTGGGCAATCTATCTAAAGTTTTGTCCCTTCAAATGGTTTTGTTTGAAAATAGTCATTACTACCTACTCCCCAGCAGAGAATGCCAGGCACACCTGAATCTCAAAAGTGGTTTCTAAAACATCTTAGGAAGAAGCTGATATGGTTCCTTCATGTAGTAGTCCTGCAAGATGCCTTTTGCCCACAAGTTCCATTTTCCTTAGAAAAACCAAGATGCATGGTAGTTAGGGGCAGTCAAGGGAGGCAACTCAAGATTATTTCAGGATGGAAGAGACTTGAGCATGCAGACAGGTTCAGAGCAATCAGTCAGTGAAATGGAAGACACCAGAGACTGAGAGGTGATTGCTACAGGTAATCTACGCCATGGGTGGAAACAACCATCTAAGAAGATGGCTTGCTCTTGAGTAAACATGGATCCTGAGTCCACTGAGACAGGTGGGAAGCAAGTATGGATGGATGGAAATGTGAATAAATTAGGGATAGTAGGGTCATTGAGAGGCTCATGATGATGCTTTCTGCTTTTCTCTAGGAGGTTGGAATTGGGATCATTGCTTAAGATAAAGACCATGAGTTGATTCAATGCATGTTTCAAGAACAAAGCCCAATTCTTGTCCTGGAGTGAGCACTAGAAAAAACCGTATTCACTTCTTGCCCTCTTCGCAGATTGAAATTTATAGCAAATGTTTATCTCCAAAAGGCCTCCTATCAAAATAGCCACCATGACACCACCCATATAGTTCACATTTTAAGTGAAACATATGAGTCTTGTAAAAGTTTTTATTTCAAATCCCAAACTTTAATGACCTCTTTAAACTCATCTCCATTTTGAAAATAACTTGACCTAAATGCAGACTATCAGAAGAGCCCTTTAATCACAATAGTCTCTTTCAGTAACCTGTGAGCCTAGAGAATGTTCTGGAACTTTGTTAGCAAAGAGGTGTGTGCAGGGAAGAAAACTGAACTCTTGGAAATTTTGGGTTCAGTGTCATAAAAATGATTCCAGACATGACAAATGAGAGGGAGATAATCTAAAACATGGACAGTTTACATGTTTGGCCTTTGAAGATTTTAATAAGCCTCAGCTTTCCTGGGCCAAATCAGGTTCTTAGCTTCCAAATGTTTCCATTTTAGACTGTCTTCTTTTGGTTATTTGGATTCATAAGGGTCAGTTTGGGGAAGGTTTATGCTCACACTTGAGGGCAGCTGCAGACAGATGGCAAGGAGAAATAGACTCTGGGAACACTCAGAATTCCCCATCCCAGCGCCTACACCACAATGAGGAGGAGTGCAGACAATGGAGGACCACAGTTCAGCCAGTGTTCAGGGCTCCTGAGAAGGAGAATCTTCTTGTGAAAGCAAGGGTTGAGAATCAGAATTTCTTGATATCTCTCTCTCTCTCTCTCTCTCTCTCTCTCTCTCTCTCTCTCTCTCTCTCTCTCTCTCTTATCTCTCCTTCCCCTTCCTTCCCCTCCCCTCTCCCCTCTCTCTCACCAGTACAGTGAGAGGGAGCAGGATTCAGTACCCACAAAGTCCTGACACTATTCCAGGCACTTGAGGCCAAGCTAAGATCAAACAGACAAGCTCCCTCCTGCCAAGTCTTTCCAGTCCATTGAAGGGCAGACAAAGAAAGCACAGAGATGTGTGCATGTGAGGAGTGATCAGACTGATGAGAAGGTGGGTGGGGTCCATGTGCTGCTTTAGACAGGTGTGCCAGGAAGGCTGGGGAACACAGAGGGCCAGCCCCGGAGTAGAGACAAGAAGGTAGGAGGAATGAGTCACATAAGCATCTAGGGAGAATCTCGGCTGGCTGCGAGGGAGCAGGATGGCTATGAGATGGCTTCCTGGCTATGAGAGTGGATCCCCTAGAGAGTGGGAAGGATGGCTGTGTCCCGGTCCACTCACCAGGGTTTGGGGTCCCCCTCAGGCACTTGTGACCAGAGCTCCAGCTGACATAAGAATTTTCTGTGCCTGGTCTGTCTCTTGTGCATGAGACTCTTTGGGGAATCATGTGGGTAAAGTTAGTGCAAAAACTAGTGGAGGGAGACTTAGACGTGAGAAACTATGGGCACCAATCAAATATCAGTGCTTTTGTTTAATTGTTTCATTAACAAATCCATGTCCCCAATATCCCCAGGCATTGTTCTGGATGCTCAGGACTCAGCAACCAAAAGCACCACCAAAGATGTCTACCCTTGTGGAGCTTGCATTTTATGGGGAAGACAAAGGTACAAAAATGACATACATAGTATGTTTCTTAGAAATGATACAGTTAATGAAGAAAATAAAGCAAGAAAGGAGATGTGGGATGACTGGGAATGCAATTTCTAGAAGAGTGGCTAGGAGAGGACTCACTGGGAAAGTGAAAATTGAATATAAACATGAAGGGAGTTGTAGAGTGAGCTGACAGAGGTAGACAGAGCTAGTAGGGGAAGGCGAATAGGTTTAGGGGTAGATGCAGGTGTAGGTCAAGATGATGCAGATAGATGATGATGATATAGAAAAATGATACCTATCAAGATATAGCTGCTAATGCAAGTGTAGGTATAATTTAGTTGTAGGTTTAGATGATATAGATAAAGCTATCTAGATGTAGATATAGGTATATATGATAGAAATACGTAGACATGGATGCAGCTGGGGTATAATTTTCGGTGTAAGCATAGATGATACAGCTCAAATATAAGCATAGGTAATACACATAGATGACAGGTACTCACTCCTATCCGAGACAAAGTTTTCTAGGCAGGAAAAGCAGTGAGGGCAAATATCTCGTGACAAGAACATGCTTGGGGATCAGCTTAGACATATTCTTTTGGAGCCAAAGAAAGGAAGAAAAAGATGTAGAACACAAGGAACCTAGTGGGGACAGGTCATTGAGGACTATGGCTCATTTAGTCTTCTAAGAGGAGACTCTTAGTAAGAAGGAAAGGCAATGGGAGGTCATACAGAATTGCTCTATTTGGTGACTGAGGACAGCAGCAAGAAAAACAGATGGTGGTATTTCCACTAACGTAGGCCAGAGATAATGCTGGAAGGGACAAAGGCAGCAGTAGTAGTATGCTGAGAAATGGAGACATCTGGAGGTAATATTTAAGGAGCGTCCAAAGGATTAGTTAATGTGGGAGTCACAGAAAAGATAAATATCCAGGGGACTTCAGGCTCTTTGACCTGAGAATCGGAGAGAATTTGTCACCAAGTGAGATCAAGAAGAGGTGAGTAGCAAGTTGAGAAAACGTCATCAGGAGCTCAATTTGGACACATTAGACTGACAGCCTTTCTAGACACACAGACATCCCCATAGATGTCTATCAGGATGAATGTAGGTCTGGAGTTCAGGAGAAAGTTCTGAGCTGGAAGTCATCATCTACCTCAAATGACTGGACAAGATGACCCACAGTAGGGTATATATGGAGAAAAAGGGATGTGAGGATTGCTTCTGAGTTTTCGGCTTTCACAGATGAGGAAGAAAATGAGCATTCAGGAAAGGAGGTAGCAAAGGAGACAAAGGTGCAAGAGGGAAACCAAGAGACAGGGATTTCTTGAGGATGCGTGAAGAAAGGAGAGGGAGCAATAGGGTAAGTACCAAGAGGACAGAGAAGTGACCATTGATCTAAAAACATGGAGGTTCTTGGTGACCTTGACAAGGATGTTTCCAGTGGAGCAGTGGAACAGAAGCTTGACAGGGTAGGTTGGAGAGAGAATAGGAGAAATGAAATAGTAGTGAGTAGAGATAGTTTATTCAAGGAGTTTTATTATAAAAGGGAACAGCAGATGACTTCAATCAAGAGGACTGGTTGGTGGCATAGACTGGTCTGGAAGTAGAAAGGAGAAGCAAAAGGATGACCTACTTCACCTCCAGGCCCAGTGTAATAAGAATGAGGAGTATAGCCACCGATTAAGTGGGCTGTAGGAAAAGAAATGTCCTCAGGGAAGAAAAAGGCTATATTTAGAACAAGGAAGTAAAATAATATTCAGAAAGGAGGGTGAAGATACAGAGGACTTTGCTGATGAGTGACCTTGAGTTATAAGGGGCACCAGGTAAAGACTTAGGGAGTCAGGAAAGGGTGAAAGACAAATCAGGAAAGTGGTCAATGGGATGAGAGTATATAGCACTAGAGAAAATGTGGGAGTCTTGAAGGACATGAATTGTGATAACAAGTGTGATGAGGCTCCCTTGCTGGTCTCAAGGCAGAGTTTAGTGTGAGGCTGTAAGTGGAAGGGAGGAGAGAGACGGCATCTACAAGAATCATGGCAGGTCAATGACGGCTTGGAGGTGAGTAATGAAGAACCTTTCTGGAATATCCAGAAAGATCTGGGGTGCCTCCCTTGTTCCCTATAAAGGTTTTCATGAGCTATCTTGAGAGGACCATATTCACTGGTAATCTTGGATGATAAAATCTGAAAAGGTTGAGAAGGCAAGAAATGGGGATGAGGTAGTTGGCAGGGAAAGATTATAAGGAACCGTGCATTATGTTTGGCCTTCGTCCAACAGATCAGAGTTCTTAGTCTTCATGATGTGACAGAGCCCTTTGGAACCACGAAGTTTGTGGTCTTACTTCCACTCCCACTTAACCCTACACATTCATTCTGTCTAGATTTCAGAGTTAGGGGTTTGTCAGTTATACACATCACTGTTCAACCAAAGAAATGGAACGTAGGAGATATATAATATACATTGAGATTTATTGTAAGGAACTGGAATATGAAAATGTGCACATTATCTTGAGAATCCAAATTCTGTAGGAGAGACGATGATTCAGGACACAGGTGGAATTTCTTCTCTATCGGGGACGCCTCAGAAGACCTCTAAGATCTTTGAACTAATGAAATCACATCCACCCAGATTATCTAATAAAACCTGCCTTCCTTAAAGTCAGTTGCTTGGGGTTTTAATCACATCTGCAAAATACCTTCAGAGCAGAACCTAGATGAGTGTTTGATGAAAAATGAGAAATTGAAGCCTAGCTGAGAGTAATTACCATGGAATCTGAGCAGGGTAAGTAGGGAAATACATAAAACTGACCGTGATTCCAGCCTGTTCCCTAAAATCTCTAAGATGATGACTGGGATTGCCTTTCATGAGCAAGGGGCGTTCAGGAAACATTATAGGGAAAGGAGAAAGATGATACACCTTGCATGTCAGAAAGATCAACTCTTCATGCTTCAGTGGTAATAATTTCTAGTAAAGAATTTCAGCACATAATACTAAAAATAAAATATGACTTTTTCTAGTGCAAATCTATGTGAATTACAATTGGTCTCAGTGGGAAATAAGGCCAGTTGGAAAGAGCCCCAAAGAAACGTTTTTCCAAATTGCTCTGAATGTCTCAAGAAGGGAAATATTTGTCCAAATGTGCAAAGATTTTTAATTTAGAGTTCAAAATTCCCAACAACTCCCCGTTCTTCCACTAAATTCAATGACTAATGAATTGAAAAATATTTATGGGCACCTACGCAGTGCCAAGCATTCAAATGAAAATAGGAAAAAAAAGAATTAGCCTCCTCCCCAAGAGGCAGTAGTATTGAGAGTTACAGATTTGTTTCTTACGAATGATGTGACTTTCGGCAAATTATTTACCTTCTTAGTATCTGTTTTTTAATCTGTAAAGCAGGATAAGAATAGTAGCTGCCTCACAGGACAATTGTGAGGATTATATGTGTTAACATAGGTGAAGTGCTGGATATATACATTTTTTAATCAATATTAACTATTATGGGCTCTCAAAACTACCTAGATTGATAGATCTTCTTTTCTCCATTTTTCCGGATTAAAAAAAAAGCTGATACATAAAGTAATTAAGTAGATGTGGTAAGATTTGAATCAAGGTCTGACTGACTTCAAAACTTATATTCTTCCTATTGTAACAAAGACTTCAGAAATTCAGGCAGGCAAGGAGGCAGACCAGGATTCAAGGAGGGAAAAGATATTCATGAGTACCCAGGGATAATTTAACCTAGATTTATTAGAAACTGGAGATAACAGGTATTCTAGAATATTTCTTAGGCCTGGATTGAGTCGTATTAATTTGACTGATTTAGCCAGCACCAAAAGGACTGGAAATTTTAAGAATGTGCTTTAGATATCCATCTGGATTTAAGTGTTCTTCTACTGAAATCCCTAAATCGCTCTACTCCTCCAGACATCAAGAACTTGACTCCATTTTTTTTGCAGGAGATTGAGATTCCACAGTCATTTGATGCATGGACCTTACATGGGTTCCTCTAGAGGCCCTTACCTTTCCTCACCTCAGTCACTCCTCACCTCAGCCAAGAGTGGTTCCAACCCCCTCTCAGTCCCACAGTGCAGACCAGGACACCAGGACACAGACTTGCAGAGCCGGCACATGAAGCACACCTTCTCTCCCTAAGCCCAGTGCCCCCTCAGCTCTGTCAGCCCCACCACAGCTCTGCCCCAGGGTGTTAGCTCTTGCCTGATACATTCCATAGGCCTAAGATACAGCCATATCCATCGCCTGCCTCCAGCCATAGCTACATCCCTCCTAGGAGCACAGAGTCCTCTCAGGAGGATCTCAGATGCCCGTAGGGAGCCAGCTGAGGGTACCGTTGGAGGAACCTGAGTTACGAATACCTTGTGAGCTTGC
Organism: Solenodon paradoxus; assembly: GCA_004363575.1. NCBI lineage: Eukaryota > Metazoa > Chordata > Mammalia > Eulipotyphla > Solenodontidae > Solenodon > Solenodon paradoxus. Next base: position 157,445 of record RJWH01002688.1, read on the forward strand.
TTGGTCTTTCTGTGAGCCTCTGTCCTTTCTCCACCTCCATCTCCATCTCCTAGCAATAAGCAGTGGCAATTGCCATATAAAATGAAGCACCAATGGGGTCTTCAAAAGGGATTTAAGTGAAAGCGTAGGTGAGCAAGAAAAGAGATGCTCTCCTTCAACGAGAACATAATCATCGTGATTGCAGTCAGGCTCAGAAATTGTGAGCTTGCTGGGAGACAGACTCCCTGAGCTGAGATCCACCTGCAGTCAACACCCCTCCCTTGGTGCCATTCTGCAGGACTCACCACAGTGCCCGGGGAAAACTGAAATATGTGCTAGATCTGCAATTCTCACCCTCAACCTTGCTCAGAATCACCTGGGAGCAGTTGAAGATGCCGATTCCCAGGTCCTACACTTACGATGGTGATTCTGGGCAGCTGCGGTTGTAACAGAGTTCTCTAGAAGTTCTGCCCTCCTGGCCACACTGATCTCTATGGAGATTGACTCTGGTGAGTCAGGGAAGGAAGAAAGCTCTCGGTTGTCATGGTTCCTGCTCAGGGCGTGGTTGCATGATGATTCCAAGTTATTTACCGGGTTAGTTGTTCATTTTACTTGTTCCCTCTGTTCCCTGATGGAAAACCCAAGTCCTCAAGTTGTATGTAGACTATTTCTCCAGCACAGGCTTAACATCTGAGCCACCAGAGTAATTTAGTGCACCTGAGACTTTGAGAAGATCTAGGGACAGGGTTCATTCCAAGCCTGGTGGGCACAGGAATGGACGGGGGCTGTGGCCTGAGCCTGGGTGGTGGGTTAGAGGGGAGCGTGCCTCCAAGTGGAGGAGCAGGGGACAGACGGGCTGACATGAGGACTATGACAAGCATTCAGCAGATCAGCCGAGGCCCCATCCTGAGGTCAGGTGACAGCAGAAGGGCGCTAGAACTCTGCTGTGAGCTTCCAGTGCTTGACGCAGTGGGGGCGGGGTGGCAGCTCCCACACATCGGCGTCTATCACGCAGCAGCACATACACGGCACAGGGCATCATACTTTGGCTGTCTCCATAGCAAACCGAGAAACAAAGATCTGGAGACTGATCATGTGTGTGTATAAAGCGGGCAGCGAGGAAGCTGAGCCAGAAATGGGAAAACAATGAAGAGCATCTATTGTGTGGACTCACCGTGTAGGCAACAGACACATTGTCACTCCAGGGACCCTGAGGAGCTGTGTAAAGCACACCACAGAGTGGTCTTATCAACTGGGGCATCCAGAGCACTCATCTACCAACCTGTGCTCCTGTGCAGGTGAGGGCTGCCCCGAGGTTTCCCATCTCCAGAGCATCATGGCAGCCCACACCCTGGTTCAACCGGCTCCATAGCTGCAGAGAAATCTCCGCAATCAGGGAAGCAGACAGCCACAGACAGCTGTTCGTGTGGGAGGGGACATCCCCACAGAGACAAGGGGTCTCTGAGGTGGGCGCAGGTGCAGCGAACAGGGCAGCAACAGGGTCTGACCTGCAGAGAGCTCCAGCAGTTACTAGCGCGAATGCCCTGCACCCAGTGGCCACATGCTCAGGACTCCTCTGTCTGACTGGGAATCCTATCATCATACTTCAAGGTTGACCCCAGCATCCCTTTCTCTAAAGATTCATCATTTAGACAATAGTCAGCTTCCAGCAGCTATGAGCATCATTCCAGGCGACACAGATAGTAGATAAACAGGCACTCTGAGTCATCTGGCTTTAAGGAGTGTAAACCAAGGCCGTTATCTGAAGGTGTTTACCAGCTGAAGAGAGAGGAGACCTCAGCACTCTGTAGGCTGTGGATGCTTCCAAGATTCTTGATGATTCTGCTTAGAAACATGCTTTCTGAGATTTGAAAACAACAGTCTTTATACCCATCTACAGTCTAGATCCCAAATTTATCAAAGGACTCCCCACCACCCGCCTGAAATATTTCACCCACAGCCAGGGAGTTTCACTAATAAATCACAATCAAACCTCCCACTTGGTGCTGGTAGTTCTACTTCCGAGAACTCCCAGGTCATCTGAACTGATTTAGAAGTTTCCAGAACACCCGGAGGAATAGAGTTCCATCACTTTCCCCTCCCATCACATAAATCCAACCTCCGCCAGACCAACAAACTAGCAATCCCATAAATCTTACCTTTCTGAATTTCATTTCCCTCCACCTTGGCCACTACTGCTAATCTTGAGATGCATCCATGTGTCCACTCAGACAGTCAACAGTTTCTTGAGTGCTCGTCCTGGGACAGGTACTGGATTTGGTTCCAACCATGCAAACATGAATGAGATCTGACCCCTGGTTGGTTAAGAGGCCCTAGAGTCAATAAAAATTATATCCTTCCAAACCCAGTTGGGGATTTTTTAACCCTGGGAGTTACCAAGAGTTCTAAAGAAGGCCAGCTAGAATCCGTTGTCCAAACACTAAAGGCAAAGCCAATCATGTTAGATTCGTGCTCAACATTGCTCAGTGGTCTCCATCGGCGTGTAAGTGCCTCTATTTCTTACCTAAGAATCTTGAGCAGATTTGTGTCCTATTCAAGCCGCTTCCTCCAATATGGACACTTGGACTGTGATGTTAGCATTTCTCTTCTTTGCCCACATTCAGTTCTTCACTGAGTGGGGCACTCCCTGCTCAAACTTCAGGCATCACTTTCCTCTGAAAGTCTTCATGACTGTCCATCCCAAGGCAGCCATCTACCCCCAGCTCCTTTGAATATGTGTAGAGATGCCATGACAGAGATTCAGCACAGATACGGCCAGCGGTGCCCCCTCCAAACTCTGCAGCTCTGTGACCTGGGCCAGTTCCTTCCTATCTCGAAGCCTGGTTTCCTTCTGTCCCGCTTGAGGGAAATGACAGTAATGCACATAGAGATGCTGTGCAGATTAACCGAGATGGCCAGGTGAAGGCAGCCCGGTGCTTGAGCACAGAAGGCACTCATAGAAGGCACCCTTCATATCCCCTCCTAGGATGTCTCGCACAACCGTAAATATCTGCAGATGTGCTCAGTACCTGAGTGCGTGACCCGAGAGGCCACCTGCGAAACTCACAAGGTGCTTCCCAACAACACGTGCTGAGTGCCCATGTGGGGCCGGGCCTGCTCTGCCCTGTGTTCCCGTGGGATTAAAAGGTCTATGCCAGTATCACATTTTATAGATGAAAAATCAGCTGGGCAGGTAACACGATTTTCCCCAGGCCGTGTTATTAGAATGCCTCAGCAGGGCTACCAGCTTGGGTTACCTGGTTCCTGGGGAGCAGCTGTTCCTGCGGCATTAATGTGCCCTGGCCTGTAGGGAGACGAAATGGCAGCTCAGACTCCTTCAGTTGTCTCTAAAATTCAAAGATGCAAGGTTTTATTCTTTTAAGAAATATCTAGGGTGAGCGCAGCCTGGTGGGATAGTAGTTGGGTCTGCCCTCTCTGGCCAAGAGCAGTCCACATCCATCCCAAGGACCCAGGTTGGTGTCTCAGGACCAGGAAGGGGAGCAATCAAGATGAACAACTCAATAAAAATAAAATAAAGTGCTTCTTCCTCCTCTCCCTGCCTGCCTGCCTACCCTTTCCTTTCATTACTGCCTGCACCTTTTCTAAAATATTAAAAATCTAGGGTTATAGACATTTTTTAATTATAGAGAGAAAAACCAACTGGATATTTTTTTGAAAAAGGAAAAAAGAAAAATCTTCGCCGACTGTAAATCGCTTTCAGGCCTAAAGGAAGCAGGCCTCCTGCTCTTTGAGGGATAAGTGATCAGGGTGTCCCCTCAGAAATCAGCGGAGTGTGTTCAGGGGTCATAAATAGTGCTGTTAACAGCCCTAAATTCAGTGCCCTGGAAGATAAATGAAAGGTAACAGAGAAACAGAAGCTGGCTTGCTTCCGCGTTTCCTTTTCTGGTGAGGACAAGAAATCCCAAACCCTCCGCCAGGAGACCCTAAGGCTGGAAATCTGCAAAACCTCCCTCCAGCGTTGGAGGGAACGGAGAGCCACAGAAGCTTGTCCCACATGCGAGTCTGCCCTGCGGCACCCCTCCCAGCCTGCCCTGCTAACCAGCTCCGCGTCCAGCCTCCCTGGAGTTTGGGAAGGAGTTGTCAGGAGTGACACCAATCCCAGGTCTGCAGTCGGTCAGTGTCATTATTGCTATCGCTGATGAAAACAACGCTGCTGGCAGTAGGAAGGCAAATGTTCTACTTTCAGAGTCAGGTGGGGGACCCACCTGAAGAGGCAAAACCCTGGGCCCTGGTCATCTCTGTCCCGCCCTTTGAAGTTTGCTCCCAGCTTTCACACCCCAGCCAAAAAAAAGAGTTGTACACATGTGTAACAGCAAGGAGACACTGAGCAGACTAGAGTTGTTTGAACGGGGCCTCTAGTCACAGCCGAACACCCTCAGGTGCAGGGAAGAGGTTGAGGAGCACTTCTGCGTTGCACCCGTTTCAGGGGGGTCATTAACACCGGGTCAGTGCATTCTGTGAATGAGAAATGCCAGGACAAGGTCACAAGATCTTATCTCTCTTTGGGAGGTTCTGGGGTCTTTGCTGAGCAGTGGGATCTTCCTCCAGAGCCAGTAGACTAGTCTGGGGGTGTCTTCTCTTGAACTGCTCACACTCACAGGGCTGTTTCCCAGCTTCCTGTTAGCTGCCTTACAGCCTTGAGCTTTCTTTGTGCCCGAGGCAGGTGACTTGGCTTATTTCCACCAACACTGCATGTTGTTGCTGCAATATTGTTATTGCTTCCTCTCCAACTTAGGACACCAGGGTAGGCCCGGGGTGAAACCAGAAGAAAGCCTCTCCATGTCACTGCGTCTTTGATTTTGCTGCCCTCTGCGAGGTGAGGAAGGGCATGAATTGAACCAGAAATGCTGGTGGGCACCAGTGTTACCTGCCTCATACAGAGTAAGTCAGAATATCCCTACGAACATGTTTTTCCATTGCTGATCAGCCTGAGAGAAGAGAGGAACAAAGACCTGAGGAGGAACCAGGGAAATTCACCCTGTTAGTTGTTTGGGAACAGTCTCCTGTGGGGAGGTCAGCCTTGGGTTTGGGTGATAGACAGCAAATAGCTCTGGGGTGGAACAAGCCAGGAATTGTCATTTTAAGAGTTCTGTTTGCTACTCTGACCCCCTGGAGACCAAAGACTGAGGGAGTCATTTGACCAGGGCCAGCTGATTAGAAGGAGAATAAGTACAACTAATTTGGAGTTAAGTTAAGGAGACCCCTATGCCCCTCCACTACTGTTGGTCACATTTGAGTAACAGTGGGGAAGGAAATCAGGCTGCAAGGGTCCCAGTATAGGTTTGTAAGAGGAGGGGAAAGGAGGAGGAACAAATGCAGAAGGCAGATTGAAAAATAGACATCAGACGCGATCTAGCTCAGAGAACAAAGAGATTTATTCTCTTCACTCTTAAGTGAATTGACAACATGGTTTTTCAGAAAAGGGAGTTCAAAGAACAAGGAGAAGTGATCAAAACAGGAAATCAGGAAGCCAGTTGAAAAGTGACCTGGCAGAGTTCAGAAAATAAATGGAAGATAAAAATAAAGCAATTACAGAGATGAAGGTCAACTTAAAGACAACAGAAAACAGATAAATACTGTTGAACACACAGGCCAAATATTAAGAAATCGCATGAAATGAAAAAGAAAGGAACAATGAGATAGCAATGGTTATAGACAAAATGAACTGAAGAGAAAGAGAGGCTGACACACACAGTGGGATTCTGAGCAGGGAAAACAAAGGAACGCAAAGGAAACAAAGGAAAGACCAAGGAAAATAATGAGTTTCTTGAGGTAAAGAAAGAGAGATATCTCTAGATTTAAAGGATGCACTATATCCTGGGAATTATAAGCAAAATTGGCCACATCACAATATATACTGTGACAGTCCTGAAATTCGAGAGGAAATGCTTTTGCACATAGTGTAGAAAATAGGGATTCTTCCCAGGCTCCCAATACCCAGCATTATAAAATGGCAGAACCACCCTGTGCTAAGAGGAAGGGTGACCCAAGAGATTTCTGTTCAATCAGATTGCCCTACAACCATAAAAGAAACAAGCAAGCACTCTTAAACATGCAAGAATTCAAAGGCAATGTTAACAAAGTCCTTGAAAAAATTTGAAATCCAGCCTAATGAGACATGAATCATGAATTAAACGCACGTAATGGAGAATCATCATTAAAGAATAACAGTAAACATTGGACCCATTTAAATATAGAACTGAGGCCAAGCAACAGTGGGAGTCAGTTGACAAAACAGATTATAAATGTTGTCATTACAGGCGATCCAAAAATAATAACGTAAATAACCTAATCTGGGAGACTGGGCCGGGAGGGAAAAGGGAACACAAAACAATCCTTCTACTTTGTGGCAGAAATAAATGTGCATTTTATAATGCTGAAACAGAGAGAGTTCTTAAAAAAGCATCATGATACAAACTTAATATTTTTTTTTTTTTTCAAAATGGTCTTTTCAGCATAAAAATCTCTTTTGGAGTCTAATGGCTCAGTTATGTTATATTTATTTATCTATCTGCATTCAACACAATTTCATCAACCTGATTCTAGCTGACTTTTCTTCTACTCAATTCATGTACACATGTTTCATCATTTTTCTAAAAGCAGCAGGCATAGTATGAATTTATTTTTGTAAAATTTTATCTATCAAAGCTTCTGGCTAAATATGTGCCTTGAGAGAAGCCTAAGATGTTTAGAATTGGCAAAATGGTTTCTGAGCAGTGATAGTTTTGTTTGGCTTAGATTTTTTTCTTTGCCTTTTTCTGAAATTCTTTGAAATTTTTATAAGGAAAAGCTTTGTTTCCAAAAGAATTTCCACAGTCTCACCTAAGTTAGCACTTTTCCACAGCTAATATCATCTACTACCCTGTCCCTAAACCCCTTCCTTCCTTCAGGCTCCACACAAGACCAAAAGGGCCTCTGCTCAAGGAAGGCCTGGCCAAGATGGCTTCCTTACTGTAGCAAACAATAACTGGCCCTGAGTTTCTCACTTTCTCTCACATGACCAATGTGTCTGTTACCTGTGCCTACCATACCAAATTACCACAAACTTGGAGCTTAAAACAGTAGAAATGTGTTCCCTCCCAATAGCTGAGGAAGACCAAAAGTCGAAAACCAATGTGTGGCCTTGATATGGCTGCTCCTGTCACTTCTGAGAGAGTTCCTTTCCATGCCTGACTCCTGGTTCCCGGGGGCTGCCAGAAATCCTTGAGGCTCCTTTCCCTCCACCTTCCACCTCTGTCTTTCCATGGCCTATCTTCTCACCTCCCCTTCTAAGAACATGTTCCTTTGGGCGATTCCCCCTTATCCAAGATGATCTCATGATCCTTAATTTAATTACATTTGCAAAAGCTCTTTTTCTGAACAAGGTCTCTCTCACAGGTTTGGAATGGATGTGTCTTGAGCACCATGCCAAGCTTCCTGAATGTCGACTTGCTGGTTTTCTGTAACTTGCAGAAGCAGCATCATCACTCTAGATGGGGGTTTCACATACCACCCAATCTGTGGGGCCCTTTAGAGCACAGGTTTGGGAAACAAGTGCATCTGAGGACAAGTTCTGTTGCTCACTTCCTTAGCTGTGTGAGTTTGAGGAAATGACTTAACATTTTGGAGTCTTGATTGTCACAGGAAAAATCATCTCTAGTCTGTAAATCCTGGTGAAGATTAAATGAGGACAAGAGAAAATGTTTTTACAGTGCTTCAGAAAATGCCTAGAACAGAGTGTTTATTCCACTCTAGACAAGCGCATTAGGCTCGTGTCATAAATTACACGTTAGAGTTCAGGTCAAAGTGACCCACCTCCGCCATTCCTCCCCAGAAGAGGGAAAGTGTCAAACCCAAGGCTCCTGACATGAATCTGTGACAGCAATACGGTCACCTAGTGCGTTCTCTCATTTCCAGCGTCCACTTGGGACTTGAAAGTGGCGAGGCAGAGCAGACTTGCCCGAGGTGGGATGTCATTTTATCCTTAATGGGAACCAAAGAGTCTGACAGAAAAAGAAGCCTCCGTTGTCTTTGCCCCCAAACCCTTTGGCCTGGCTCGTTTCTGGGGGGAGTGTGTCTGCTCAGCACTGCAGAAATCATTCTTACATTATGTGAAGATTTAATACCACATCCCCAGCATCCAGACAATGCAGGCTTCCTAAATTGAATTTAATATCCATTCCTTTTTGTTTTCTATTTTTTTTTTTTTTTTCAAGAGGAAGACAGGCAGGCAGCAGGCAAGCAGGGAGAGGAAAGAGGAAGAAGCATGTGATGTGTTTAGTTATTCATCTAGTCGTCCTGCCTCTCCCCACATCCCAGGCCTCGAGCCCAACCTGGGTCCTTGGATTGTGTGTAGACTGTTCCAAGTAAGGGCTTAACTATCACCAGTGCAAGGAGCACCCACCCTCATTCTTGTCTCCCACCAAAATGAAAGAGTTCAAATGGGAGCAAAGCCAGGCAGGAATTTAATTGAGTACTAGGAAATGCATTCCAGAGAGATCCGCACAGGCAACTTCGGATGCACCACGACAGGACATGTGAAGCCCCCTGTCCTGCTCTGGGGCTGGTTCATACCCCAGCCCTATCTTGGAGCCCTCACCTGGCTGCCTGTGTCAAGGTCACTCCTGCCAGATGTTTTGCATCACTGCCAGCAGTTTCAAAGTCACTCTTCCCTCTGTCTTTGGCCCTTCTGGTTTCGTTTATTGATTGTTCTTGTTTTTGTTTTCTCCATCTCTTGCCTGCCAAGCTCTCCTGTGCCAGCTTAGCTGTTGCCATTATTCTGTTTCAGTTGCTCACACATGTCCTTTGTCTGCTCCCAGCTCGTGTCCCCCTAACTGCCTGCTGTAACGCAACCACCAGGGCACACCCGTAACCATTTCCACTTGAATTCACATGGAAATAGAATTGCAATGATTTGCATAGTATTCGTGGGACCAGTAGTGAGATTAGTTCCCACTTTTCCTGGGTGATAAAGTGTGGTATCGGATGCTTTGTCACAGGTCCACAGACTATCCCAGTAATGGCGACTTCAACTAGAAAGGGTTTTCATTTTCACATAACAAAAAGGCAGAGGTCGCTGGCCCCTGTTCAGCTGCTCACTGAACCCTGGAAGATCAGACTGCTACCCTCCTTCCATTTCACCCTGAACTTGCCGTCTTCATCCCCTTGTCTGTCACTGAGTGATAGCAAGACAACTGGGTGCATAGTTGGTCTCCTTTCATCAGGAAAGCAAAAGTCGTTCCAGAATTCTCCATTCGATGTTTGCTTGAACCTGATGACCAGAACCAACTCAGGTGCCTCCCTGGTCACCTGGAAAGTTGGCCGGCAGGTGAGGGTAAGGTAGTGCCACCTGACAAAATCAGAATTCAGGTAATAAGGGGAGTGGGGGAAATGGATATTGATTTAAAAACAGTATGCGCCAAAAAGAAAACTCAAGAAACTCCATTTCCTCCTCCTACTCAGCGCTGCTGAGCCAAATGTTAGTTATCACCTAGACACTTTCATAGGACAAAATTTGAGCCCAGTTGTCTTTTAAAAATGAAAACTGGATCATGTTCCCCTTCTGCTTCCTTCCAGACCTTCCTACTGAACCTCAGACAAAATCAAAGCCCCTCTCCATGGCCTCGGAGACCAGGATGTGACCTCGCCTCTGCCCAGCTTCTCAGGGCGTGCCTTCAGCCCTTACACCCTTGCTCTCTGCTCTCTGTCTCATCTGCCTGCTTCCCAGACAGCCTGGCTTTTCCTGTTGTGGCATCCTTCCAGCACATCTGCAGGGACCTCTGGTCTCTCCACCTGTGTGATCACACCTTTGTATCATTTAGATCTGTACCCACAAATCCCAGAATGATCTCTTCTAATCTCCCAAGGTTCTCCTTTGTGCTCATTGCTTTCTCATCTTCCTAGCACTTTCCACCACATCTTCCCTTGGTCTGCCTACCACCCTACAAAACCACCCACTGAGGGCAGGATTTTCCCCTGTCTTATTTGCCATGTCCCCAGTGCCAGGGTCCCTGCTTTGCACATCATTGGCTCTCAGTGGAGCTGCTGAATGAGTGAGTGTATGGACCAGAGTTAAGAACCCAGATGTCAAATATCCGAGAAGAACCTGCATGTTCAGAGTAACGAGCTGAGAGGGCAAACACATAGAGGGCCTCCCATATGCTACAGATATGACAATGAGCATATTACCTCTCAGAAGCACACAGTCCACCCAGAAACACACACATGCACAAACAATACAGGGATTCTGTAAAGGAAAGAAAGAGGAAAGGAGGGTGCGGCCAAGTATGACAACTGCCAGCTTCAAACTTCCAAATTGGAGAATGGTGTGCAGATTTCACTAGAGTGATGCATATTGCAATAATATTGGCAAAAGCAAACATTAAAAACAACCAGAACATCCCACAATAGGGAATTAGTGAAGACCATTTCAATACATCAATGTAATCCGTTTTTAAAATAATATTGGAGAATTGCATTTTATTAGATGGAAATATGATCAGATAGAGTGAATAACAATAGGATTCAAAAAATATATAATGTAAGAAAGACGAGAGAGAGATGTATCTTCCAGATGTAGATCCCAGCTGATAAGAGGATTATTTCTGGGTGGCCTGGTCACAGCTGATTTCTATTTTCTTCCTTTTGTTTATCGCTATAGGTCTTGTTTTTCTATGATTAGCTTGTATTGATTGTGTCATCTTTTTCCACTTTGGAACAAGCAAATGAGGACAGTTTCAAATCCCATCTCCATTGTGAGATCAAAACACTAGATTTCAGGGGGTCTTTCCATGGAGCAAAAGAGCAGATTGTGGTTGGATATTGTTCTACACATATGCTAATGTTTAAGAGGCTCAGCTGGGCATGGAGACAAGCATGCTGGGAGGACAAGGTCATAGCCCTGAGGAGGCCCAAGAAGCTCTTAACTTGGGGACTGGTACCACCTGTGACCCTGGAGACAGCCACCACAACTGAGTTGCCACTTAGAGTATGACCTTGAGCCAAACTCGCTTTATCTTCAGAATATGCCAATGAGGCATTATGCTCCACTTTGCAGATGACAGTGGTGCAGTCCAGGCAACTTATCTGACATCCTCCAGAGACCTGATTCAGGTCAGCCCTGCCTAACTCCAAACCCTCACTTGTTCCCCTGAATCCTGTTAATCCTCATATGTAATATCAACTTTAAATCCAAACAAGTGGAAGACACCAGAGAGTGGTTAATCCAGTGGATAGCAAACACTTATTTTTACTGCAATTCTGGAACCACTAGTTTGAATAACATCTTAATCATAGGCAAAATCCAATAAGACACTGAGTTCAAGTTGAGGGACTAGATTATGTCCTAGAAAAGACAGAGAGTATTGGTAGAAAGTTGGTGAAATCTCAACCATCCAGAGAGTAACACTCAAAAGGGCAGACAACAGATACATACAGACATACATACATAGATGACAGATGGATACATAAATTCATAGATACATAAAGAGATAAAGAGATAGATAAGCAGGTGAAGAATGGATAGATGGATGGATGGATGGATGAACAGATGGATAACAGAGAGATGAGAGAGTATCAGAGACAGAGAGTGAGCTGCTCTTGTATAAAATGAGGGGGCAGGGAACCTATCGAGGTAGAAATCTGCCTGCTCATTCACTGACACTTCCCTTTCTCTAAGCCCTGAAAAGAGCCAACCCAATCCATTCACCTTATAGATGAAGACAATAAAGTCTGGCAATGGAAGTAACTAACCCAACATCACCCAGCTGGGTATTGGAAAAATGGACTAGAAACCCAGTGTTTTGGACTGAATATGTGTTTCTCTCCCAAATTCCTATGTTGCATCCTTAAACCAATATGATTTTTAGAGGTGGCCCTTTAGTGGAATATTAGGTTTAGATGACTTCATGAGGGTAGGGCCGCTGTGATAGGATTAGTGCCCTTGTAAGAAGCGGAAGAGAGACCAGAGATCTTTTTCTCCCTACCACATGAGGACACACAGGAGGTGGCCATCTGTAAGCCAAGAGGGTCCTCACCAGGAACCCAACTGGCCAGCACCTTGTTCTTGGACTTCAACCTCCAGAACTGTGAGAAATAAAAGTCTGCTGTTTATTTCATCCAGTCGATGGCATTTTGTCGTAGCAGACTGAGCTGATGAAGGCATGGGTATCCCCCAGTAGTTGAGGTCCAAGGACACATAGAATTTTCAGATCGATTTTCAATTCCACACTGCTCAGAAACATTTCCAACTAAAATGTACCACTCTAAAATGATTCAATCTTGCAAAACCAAAAAAAGGTGAACTCCTTTTATCTAACCTCTGTATTCCTGAAAGGCTATACCCAACTGAAATTGTGGACATCAACAGCATGAATTTACTGTTTTGTTGTGTTTTCATTATATTGGGCATCACTCCATCACTGGAGCTGTCATCTTCAACCCCAGGTCCTGTGTCCAGATTATCTGGGAACTTTGTTGAAAGTCTAGGTTCCTGGGGCAACCTAGGAGAGTCTAGTACCAGTATTTACTTAGTGATCCCCATTTACAGCAGTTTTCTCAGAAGACAAACTGGGGAGCAAGATATGGAGGTGGAAGGAAGATGTTTTTCACCATATGTGTTTGTTATTATATGAAGTTTTCAAGCACCATTAGACATAGCAGCCATGTAGGGAATTTTGAATCTTATAAGGCACTGCTGGGTCTCTTAGAAGTAGAACTTTTTTATAGAATCAACTGGAATGTCTCAGGGAAGCCCAGTCAGCTTGAGCTCCTGGTTAAGATCATGGGCATTGGAATCGGATGTTGCATGGCTGAACTTCTGAACTTGCCTCTGTCTCTAGGGTTGAACTGGAGTTCACCTTTCTGAGCATCTCTTGTGTAAAATTTGTACGATCGGGCTAGCTAGCAGACCTTTGAGGATGAATGAAGAGAATACATACAAAACACTTGGAGAAGATGGCACATTGCACGCCCTCTATAGGTCAGAGCTAATCTTTATGTTTTTTCTCCATCAGCTTACACTGGAATGGAGGTTATTGATATGATCAGAGCCAAATTATTTTTGCCAAGAAAACCTCTCCTTTGTTTCATGAAACCCAATCACTTGGCTTGAAATAAGAACATGAATGTGTTATAATGGTCACCACATGCCCTAAGCAAATGGTCAGGATTCCTCAACCAGTTTTCTTGCTGTCCTGTTGTCCTCTTGCAGTGGACACCGAGTTGGGAAATGAGAGCCGTCAGGCATTTTTATTTGGATTGTACATGTGTGCACTCCACACCATTCTGAAGCTTTGGCTCATTGCTTGACATCTCTCAACTAATTTTTTCTTAGCTATAGAAATAATTATGTTACTAAATGTTTGGAAAAATAGAAGAAAAATTATCATGCCACCACCTTCCACAATGGCTGACAGTATTTTGGTCTGTTTTCTGCTAGGCTGGTCATGTGAGTTATAATCCATAAAGCGTTATGGCCACACTCCACACAACTTCTTCTCTCTCCTTTGAACAGTAGATTGCAAATATTTTCCCTATTGTGGCAAAATCTTTATAACCACACTTTCAGCAAATTGCATAATATTCCACAGAGTGACTATACCACAATATATTTAATTGTTCCCCTATTGTCTAACATTTTAGTTTGTTCCATTTTTTTGCTGGTTTTAATAATGCTGCGATGAACATCCTAGTACATTGATATTCGTATTGAATCAAGCACTCTTTCCTTAGGCTAAATTCACATAGCTAGCAAACCTCATGGTTTTCAAATATAAAATTACATTCTAGACCATATTACCCAACTGGATCAACCTAGAAAATCACCATTTCGTGTAAACAGGCTTCCTCCCTGGTTTTCAGAATTACCAGGGGAATATCTTTTTGCAAAGCAAAAGGCAGGCTGTGGCTCCCCAAAGGCAAACAGAATTTCAAAGAGGTCACAGGACAACATTTCTGGCTGCTACAGCTTCAGCATTAACTTTTAATCACAACTAAGAGATAAAACAGAGATCCGAAAAGTATCAGGGCTTGTTGCCCTTTGGCTTCCCTTCTCTCCACACTGAACAGAAAGAGAAGAATCTGCAATTGTTTCACATCGAAAGACACCTTCTCTGTAGAAATTAACCTGCAGTTTTAACCAAAACAAGCCTTGCATACCATTCAATGTCTAATTAATTTATCAACCCGTTGATGGCTGCATTCATTCATCCCCCACTATTCCAGGGAGATAGTTAATTTATTTTCGTAGCAACTTACAGGGACTGAGGACTTACTCGGTGCCGCTATATGGATCCTATATAATTAGGCTGAACATAGATGCTCTTTTAAACAGGACAGGACTGTTTTGGGGTTTTTTCTACCTTATTTCTTAACTGTCCTATTGTCTTAATATAAATATCAGTTTTGTACCATTTTTAATAAACGAGGACCATCTTTAATGTGGGGCAAAAGGGATAGTTGAATTGCCACAGGCCCAGTCTGTTAAGGGGACCCAAAGAGCAGCTGCCCCTTTTACCACACGTTAAAAATGGCCTGTGCTGGTGCTGACTATGGTACCAAGGCCGACACTGCTGTTCCTACCCGCTGTGAGGATTCTTCCACTCCAGGTGAGCCTGTTTCATCAAAGGGAGCAGAACACCGCCGCAGAGGTGTCGAGCTGCAGGCAAGGACTCTGGGGCTTATCTCTGGCACTGGGGGTTATCTCTGGCATTGTGGAAGTTATTGGGCATTTTTGGCATTGGGCCAATGATTGGCCATTTCTGGAACTAGGATGGTTAAAGCAGCATGTCTTTTAAGCAGGACATTTAGAGCAATGCTTCCAGTGGCACCAAATTTGGTTTTCACCTAAGGTGCCAAAATTCCTTACACAGGCCCTGGCTGTTTGTATGACATCCCACCAAAGTACACATTGTTACTATGTGATCACCAATGAGCATCACATATTACTTCACTGTTGCTGACCTAATCCTCTCACCTTGCTCACTTTGCTCCACCTTCTCCCCTCCCCTTTAGTTACCCAACACATACCCCGTCCATTGTTGTCTCAAGGAAATATGGTCAGCCTGTATGTGATCATCAGAGGCCTTATATTCATACAAACACAATTTTGTCTCTTGACTTCTAACAGTATAGTGCAGTGTTTTTCCTATGATGGCAAAGTCGTTACAGCCACACTTCCACCAGCTGCATAATAATATGTGTCTGCTAACTTCCATCCTACTTTAGGGAAGACATTAGAGGTTGTCATTTTCTCAAGACCACAGAATTTGTAGTTGCTGAAGCTGAGCTTCAAACCCAGGTGTGCTGGCCTCAGAAATCATCATCTTTATCCCCTAGAGACCCCCTCTTCTCACCATTGCCTGAGATTCAGGGGATACCTGGTTCTCACAGGTGTGCTAATTTCCTATTGCTGCTTTAACAAATTGCCAACACAGTTATTATCTTATACCTCTGGAGGACAGAGATCTCCAATGGATCCACAGGGCAGTGTTCTTTTGGAGGCTCTAGGAAAGACTGTTTCCTGACCTTTTCCAGCATCTAAAGGCTGCCTGCAGGCCTTGGCTCATGGGCTCTCCCTCCACCTTTACAACTATCAGGTAGCATCTTCTCTCTCTCTCTCATTCTCTTTCCCTTTGCTTCTGTCCTTACTTCATTACTCTCTCTGATCCCAGCCCTCTGCATCCCTCTGATGAAAACCTTGTGATTACATCAGTGAGCCCACCTGGTTAATGCAGGCTATTCTTCCTTCTCAAGATCCTTAACACAATCACAAAACCCTTTGTCATGTACAGTGACAAAATCCACAGGTGCTGAGGACCGCGGGCATCTCTGGGCAGCTACTGCTGGGCTTCGTCACACCTGAGAAATAAATAAAGCTGAAAGACAATTTGGAAAGTCACAAGTGTACCTGCATAGCTACTTTTCTGGACATGGAACAAGAGAAAAAAGCTACAGATGGAGGATTCCAGCGATTCTAAGTCGGCAACAAGAAATAGAGATAGCATCTTGAGACTGTCAACCGCTCTCCATTTTGAACACCTAACATGCTGCACCTACTTTGCTTACCTTGACTCGTTTTCTCTTCATAACTCTGGCAGGGACATCCTGGTCCCTAAAGCAGAGATGGAACAATTGAGGCTAAGATTAGTTAGGTCTCTCTCCTGAGATCACACAGCTAACAAGGCAACTGAGCAGCAGTCCTGCGATTAAGACCCAGCTGACTCTTACCCCAAAGGCCAGGTGTCCTCCACGCTGCCCAGACAGAAGACAACAAAACTGATGAAAATCAGCAGCATCAACAATGGGGCTGTCTAACTGGAGGAGGCAGATCTCTGAACCAAACTCCCATCACCATCCCCTTCATAATGAGCATTTCTATCGACAGCTTCCTCATTCATTGGTGTGTGTTGTCTACATATTAACCCTCTGTCTTTCCACGAGTGAGGATTTTGTGTGTCATGTTGCTTTCACCAGGTTCTGAGGACAGGCCAAGTACATAGCAGACCCTAAATAAATGTTTGTGTGACACAGGAATAACACTCCTTTGATCCAGAGATCATCAGTGTGAGCAAGCTCAACCACTTACCACACGGATGGGATACTAAACACTAACATCCCCCAGACTTCAAAGAGTCAAAATAGCAACTCTAAGCTCAAGTTAATGCAAGGGGGAAACCCTTGGAGACCTAATCCTGAGCCTGCGTTCTTTTTGAAAAAGTGATTTCTAACCAATGTGTTGGCAATTTATCAATCACCCTACTTCTGCTGAAAGAGATATGCTTTCAGTTATCATTGAGATTAATAGGGAGCTATATGCATGTAAAACACATGATTCAAGGGAGGGAAGTAATGGCAATTAGCTATTTTATTCTATGCATATTATATAATTCAAGAGAAGCATCAGTAAGTTACAGCCTCTGGAGATGGGGACAAGGACTCGGGAAGACCCATTCATTGCCTTTCGGAAGCAGACAAATTGCAAAGCGTGATGCTAACACTGAGCTCCTCACTCAGCCTCCTGCAAAATGCCTCTTTCAGTTATAGGTTCTTCCCTCCGAAATGCACGTAAGTGCACAGAGCCGTATACCCGGAGGAGATGGGATTCTTTCATGCAGACAAGGCAAGGTTAGTATGGTCATGTGCATTTAATTATTTTTACATTTTTATAGCAATATTTATTATCTCTTGTTCACAATGCTATATTCATTTTAAGACACTGAAATTGCGTCTCAGTCCATATTTCACGCCAAACCCACCAGCAGAGTTCCTGTGACCTTTGCCACCACCTGTCCCCCTCTTCCCTCCTGCCCCCACCCCGCCAGGCCCTGGTAACCACAGTCCTGTGTCCTGTGAACATGGGTGGGATTTCTATGTCCTTTTGTTTAATTCCATTATAGTCCGAGTGTGAGTGAAAAGTTCCTGTGTTTCTTTTTTTTTTCTTCTGATTTATTTTGCTTAACATGATCCATCCAGATTGTGGCAAATTTCATTTTCATTAGCTGCTGCATAGAACTCCACTGAGTGTCCAGACCACAGCTTCTTTCTCTATCATCTGCTGATGGGCACTTAGGTTGTTTCCATGTCTTGGCTCTTGTGAACTGTGCTGCTATGAACATAGGGTGCAGACATTTTTCCTAGTAATTGTTTTTAAATTTTGACTCTGCATACCAGTGTTAGGCCAGCTGAGGCTTTCCCCTTGCTCTCTTGGCAACGGCTCACTATTTATCTATGTGTCTCTCTCTAGAATGTTTCTTAATGGAAGAGAGGTGGTTGGATCATCTTTGAATTTCTGCACTTGCGATTGAATGAATGAATGTCTTTTATTATAAAAAGAATTCAGGAGGCATGCCCTGGTGGAGTAGTGGTTTGGTCAACTGTCTCCAGCTGAAGTGCAGTTCACATATTTCCCAAGGAACTGGGTTTGTGTCCTGGGCCGGGGATAAAAACCAAGATGTACAACTCAATAAAAATAAAGTGCTTCTTTTTCCTGTCTCTTCCTGGCTGCCTACTCACCTTCATTTCTACCTGAACGTTACCTTTAAAAAATAATAACAAAATAATTCACGAGCATTAAGAATTTTAGTAGAGATCAAGAACGTAGTTCCATGATTGTAACAGAAAACAAGACACATTTTTTAATGTTTATCTATGTTCTTTTTTTAATGTAGAGTAGTTTTCTCTTTAATTTTCTCCTAAGAGAATCATGTACACACATTTCTGTGTTGGTACTTTTTCACTAAACAACATAAGATAAATATTGCCCCATGACATCTCATAATTCTGAAGTTTGGATGGAAGCTGCAGAATGTTCTAGTGTGACTTGTGAGATTACAAACCATGTGGGTGCCACTGGGTGCATTATTCTCCTCAAATCTCATGTGATCAGAAGCGAATTCTACCTGCATCACAGCTGTTATAAATCGAGTTTCAGTTCCCAACTCTACTAGAAAATCCCTCTGACTTGAACAGAGGGTCCTCTATTTCTGCTCTACTCTATTTCTGCTCATACTCACGTATGATGGCAGTAACACTCATTGAAACTCTCAGGATCACTCGCCACCAGGAATCTTTCAGCAAAACATTGTGTTGGACATTCAGGCTCTCGTTATGCTCTATTGAACTTTTTTCTATTAAAATAAATGTTTTCATGAACTCACAAAAATATGTTAGTCATAATCATCACAGAGTTCCAGTTAATGATTAAAAAACAAACTAGTTTTGGGAGAAAATTCAAAATGCCTTCCATACTCCAAATGTGTTCCTAGTCAACAGAGAATGGGCCAGTGCCTTGGAACCAAACATATTCTTATGAAACCAAACATCATAAAATGGGTGAGTGTACCTTACATCACTCAGGCCACAAAGATCAACAGACACACTGAAAGCATTGGCTTCTCACTTGCTTTACTGAACAAATACATCTTTTCACAAAACAAACTAAAAAGCTTGGCTATTCCCAGATGTCTAAAATCTAAGAAGCTTTGTTCTCGAATTCCTCAATGAGAAAATGTCAAAGAGGCGAATTTGAGACTTTAACCAAATGTTTAAATCTGGAACCAGGAAAGGAAGGAACCAAAATTGTACCTTAAAGTCAAAAGAGAGCGAGGAGGAGGAGTAGGGGGAGGAGAGAGAAAGTACACTAAGACAAATATGCACAAATAATCTTTTACATTATCAATGTTTTATTTCCTGGAGGAAAAAAAGGACAATTTTTTCAAACATGCTGGATAATTTGAAAGCTATTGGCTGGGTGGAGTGAATTTGTTTTGTTTTAATGTAGCATCTACCCATTTTAAAACCAAAAGAAGTATGTTCACTGGCCCAAACAGAACATTGGAAAAAACACATCAGAAATGAAAATAGAAACTACCTCTCCACATAGCAATAGAGCCACCTAATATTTTAGTGTTGCGACGTGTCGTCTTGTTAAGCCCAGTTGAATGTTCCAGAACTAGAGACTCCATGCAGTAGCCTACTTGTCTCCTTCAGTAATATGATATTAAACATTTGCTTCCGTCGTTAAATGTTTGTACAGAAGATAGATTCGAATGACTGCTGCAGGCCTTTTATTGATGTGCGTTGACTTACCCAGCTACCACTGTGGCACAGACCATTTACATGGAAGAAAAATGGTGTGTCCTGCCATGATCAACGAGGTTTCCCATACAGCTTTGCCAACATTCTTCCATTTTCTTCAAGTGAAATCCTGAAGTGGAATTGTTCAAAGCTTTGCACAGGTTTTTACACAATTTCACATTCTTCATATTTATTTGTCACTGTGAATTTTGTACTCACAAAAGATACCCCGGGATATCTGCATAAATAACTTTGAACATGCCTGCCCCCAGCTGGTTCAAATTCCCTGGCTCTTTTGTGAGTTAAAGCCATGATAAAGACTTCCTTTACTAGCTGACTGGTTGCGCTGGACTTTCCCAGCCCCTTCGTGCACAGCTCTTTCTCAGATTGCAGAGATCAGAGAACACAGGTTCCGGCACCAGGCAATTTGATCTGGCGTCCCAACTCTCTCTGGTCCCTCTGTGACCCACCGTGGGCATCTGCTCATCTGCACCCCCATTTCCTCAGCTACAAAGGGAGGCCAACCAAACCCAGCCAGGGCTCATTCTGAAGGTGAGCCACACTGACCCGTGGCCAGCAGGGGGACCCAGGCAGGTGGAGGGGCCCGTGAGCTCAGGTGCCAGGGCTCACCTTCCCTACAAGCCCGGCCATTGCTCTTTCTACAACGTGCCTTTCGACCCCCCACCCTGTGCCCTGTTCGGGGCAGCCTCTTTCCATCTGACTCTGGGCTGCTTATCCCACAGTTGTTAGACCTCAAGTCCATATAATTCTCACTCTAATGAACTGTGGCTGCTGCACAGCAAATCCATCCTCACCTTGAAGTCTCTCCTTCTAAGTCAGAGGCTTTAGTGGACAGAGAATTTGGTCTGTTGGCCTTCAAGCTCAGCAGCTGCATTCTGCTGTAGTTTTGGTCTATTTCTCCATACAGAAGAGTTTCCCGTGACAACCCATGGAAGAGTAGGGTTTTGTTTTACTTCAGCTCTTGTATAAAGAAATGAAAAGTGACAGGTTTAGTGAAAGCCCTGTCTTTGACCCTTTCTTTGCTTCTTTGTTAACTACTAGCTGAAACTAGTCCATTTTATTCTCCTGCATTATTTTCATTATTCTGTTTAAAATTTTTTTTAAGGAAAGCTAACAGGCAGGAATGAAGATGAGCAGAGGCAGGCAGGAGGAGAGAGAGAGAGGAGAAATAAGCACTTCATTATTTTATTTAGTTGTTCATCTTGTTTGTTCCCCCAGCCCTGGGACCCAAACTGGGCCCCTTGGGATGTCTGTGGACTGCACTGGTTGAAGGTGGCTGACCAGACCACTACTCCACCAGGGCACCCTCGTTATCTTTTACTCAGATGAAACTTAGAAAATTCACCATCTGCAAAGGAGCAATTCAGCGGCATTACTGCAAGGACAATGTTGTACAGTCAGCAGACTCAAGCTGCACAACATTTTCATCGCCCCACAAGAAAACTTCAGGCCCACTCTGAAGCAGGCAATCGCTCCTCCAGCCCTTGGCATTGACAAATCTCCTTTCTGTCCCTACGATTTTACCTTTTCTGCATATTTCAGACAAATGGGCTCGCACCTTATGTGGCCTTTTCAGTCTGGCTTCCGTCATTCGTCCACAGTCACGTTGGCAAGGTTCACCCCTGCAGTGTCATGTATCAGTCCTCCATCTCCTCCTGTGGCAGTACTTCCCCAGGTGGTGTCGGCATCGTCCGGTCACATCTGGGTGAGTTCCGTGAGTACCTGCTTGCTCCCTGTTGCATTCTGCCAGGCCTCCCATTTGTGGTCATCTCAGCGAGGCTCCTCTTCCCCAGATGAGCAAGCCTGGCAAGAGATCTGGGCACAAAGCTGCTGGGTGTCTCCATCCCGGGCTCTGTCTCCAGCTGAGCTGGACGTCAGCCATGACGCTTGCCTTGTATCGTCATCCAAGTGAGATAAAGGCAGCTGGTCTCTTCATGCCTTTTGTTTCCTCATCTGTATAATGGGGGTGAAATGGGTAGTCACACCTCATTGTGGGTGGTTCAATGTCAGACATGAGACACATGAAAACACTTTTCACAGGACCGGCACTCAGTAAGCGACCAATTTGATACATTTCAAAAACTTGTGTCAATCATATACCAGTTACAGGCACTTTCCTAGAGGTCAGAGAGCCCACAGGCCAGAGGGGAAGCAGCCGTCACACAATAGCGATTGCCACCCACGTGATCACGGGGTGAGGGGCTGTGGGAGCAAAGACAGGTGACCTGAAATGGCCGGTGTTGGCCAGCGCAGAAGGGACTTCCCACAGGACACTTGGTCTGATCCATGAGGATGAACAAGATAGGTTCAAATCTCCCCATTTCTCTGTGTGTTGAGTTCCACCTGCTGCCATCATGATTATCTGTGGTCATCACTGTCCTCCTTGACTGTGTCAACACCCCAACTGGTGACCCATCTCCCCGCCCAGCCTCTCTCCTCCAGTTGGTCTTGAGATAAAAGCCAACTCTTCCAGATGTGAAATAATTCAATCCCCTCTTTCCCTAACCACCTTTCTTATAGATCACATTGTCTTTTAAGTTCCAACCCACATCTTCACTTTCCGGAATGCCCAGAACCTCTCCTGCCCCAGGCCTCGCCCAATCCTCTTTTGTCTTCCTTCTCTACCTGGCTATATCCTCCTTGGGAACCCCTCTCAATGCCCCTCAGAGTGGCACTCACATTCTCTCTAGCCTTTAGTGTGTGTGTGTGTGTGTGTGTGTGTGTGTGTGTGCGTGCTTGCAGCAAAGAGGTAGTGAAAGAGAATGGTTACGAATCTAAGACTGTGGTCTCCAACAAGATACTGACCTCTTGTGCCTCCATTTTCCGACATACAAAACAAAGAGCAATAACGATGAGAAGACTCAGGTGATGCCTTCAGCACAGTCTGAACCCTGGCAGCTCTCAGTGAAGTCTCCTGGCCACTGTCCTGCTCCCTGTCATTCTAAGGACTTAGAGGCCTCTCCTTAGAGGAGTCTGTTCCATGATGTCAAATAATGCCTGGCACATAGCTAAAGTGAAGATTTTTTTGTTGAGTGTGAGGTTGAACCAGATAGAGAAACAGACAGAAAGATCTTGCCAGTTGAGGGACAGTGACAAGTAGAGCCTCAGAGCTTCAGGAGAATGGAGTGTGTGTCTGGATGAGGATGAGCTTCTCTAAATCTCCTTCCACCTGTGACCAGGGGCTGCTCATCAGGGTTGCTGGACAAATCTCAGTGAATGAATCAATCACCTGAAATCAGTTGTCAACCAGACCTGGAAAAGTAGGAGGTTCTAGATGGATTGAAAGGCCACAGAAGGTCAGAGCAAAGAAAATGACCAGGACCAAGTCACCAGTAGGTTCAAGTGCATGTAGAGCCTTGAGAGAAGACCAGGAGGGGTGACACTTTGGATGAAGAAGAGGCAGAAATGGGTTCTTTGTTCCTGGTCATGTGACTCTTTGCTCTTTGAGCAGGGACCCTTGGAAAGCTTTTTAAAGCAACCACATTTCAAAGACCCCAAACAAGAGGAGCCCTGAAGACTGAGGGCCTCTAGTGCCCATCGGCCTAGCTCAGACACCAGCAGGTGACTGTTTTGTCCCAACACAAAGCTGCCTCTGATGTCCTGCTGAGCCTGTCTACACAAGGCACAAGGAGATAACTTCAACTCCGGCAGTGTGTCTCATCACCTATATGCAGTCTGTCAAGACAGACTGAGTACCTGCTAAGTGCCCAGCATGGTACTAGCGCCATGAAATTACAAATGAACAGGTGGGCATGTAAGGAGTTTGGGGCAGAGATGGTTCAGTGACCAATAGAGCCATAACAAGTTTGATCTTCTCTCCACAAAGCACACCTCTGGTCAGGCACCAGCTTCACTCACCTCCAAAGTGTAATTTCCAAATTGGAGACCCTCGGCCTCTCTCTGTGTGCCAGGGACTCGGGGTGCCTGAGTGTTGAGGAACATGCTTCCCCCCAGATTTTGTTTTCATACAGGATGAAAACAGGCCCTGTAACATAGCACAGTCTTTTGGAAAGCAATTTGGCAGCATGCAAGAGAGACATAAAGCATCCAAAGCTTTTGACCCTGTTCTTCCATTTCTGGGAACCTACCCTAAGGAAATAATCCTAAATAGGGATAAAGGCTTATACACAAAAAATTTTCAATGTAATCTCATTTATAACAGGGAAAAAATGAAAAGAGCTTAATTGTCCAATCACAGGAGGGAAGGAGATTAAGTAAATGATGGTTCAAGTACTGCTGTCATATTTTGTTTGGCCATTAATGGATATTGTTTGGCTGTTCATGGCTCCAAGGAATAACAGGAGAAACGCTTAGGATATAAAATTAGTTTAAAGAAAAAGCAAATGGCAACAGTATGTGGGCAATTTTCTAAATCTTTAAAGATCTAGGCACATGCACACAGTACCAAAAAAAAAAAGACAAAAATACCCTAAAATGGTAACAGTGGTTATTTGAGAAATAGAGCTAAAATTTTCTTTTCGCTTTAATATTTTAAGCTTTTTCTCTTCCACAAACTCACTAGTGAGCACATATTTAAAATAAAGTATCAATGATTCTAGATGACCAATCTGCTTGATCTGCAGAGTGAAGAAAATAAATATTGAGGTTAAAAAAAAGTATCTATCTCTTGATGGAAAATTATAAGCTATGAATAGGAAATGACATTAGAAGGAAATCACGCCACACACGGACGCACGTGCACATGCACACACAAGCACCTTGAATATATACATAACCAAACAAAAAATGAGCCTGTGAACAGTTCTACTAGAATTCCGTTGCACTGGAACCTTAGTCCGTGGTTGGGTGGCTTTCTTCACCCTCCTTGGACAAGGGTTATCGGCCATAGTCTTTCATTCTTGTATGGAGGCAATCCTTCACCACAATTTTAAAAGTCTTTTTTAGATGCTTGAATGTCCTTCTCACTCCCAATCACACTCTTCACTGATGCCTTAGTGCTCTTCAGATAAAGCCCCAAGTCCCCAAACAACCTTCAACGTCCCATAATCAGCCTCTGCCTGCACCTGCACTTGTCTCCTAGAGCTTCTCACACTCTTCCACTCCATCCTCACCAACCTTCCCTCACTTTCCCAAAGCACCATGTGCTCTCTACCTTACCCTTCAAGCTATTTTCTAAGACCCCCCACATTCCTGCTTCAAATCCAAGAAATTAACTAGAAGTTACTAAGCAATTCAGGGGGAATTTTGCTAACCTTGCAGATGAGATTGTATTTTGAAAGCAGATCTGCAACCCAGAACTCTCTCTTAAAGACACGACGCATTTCCTCACCTCTATAAGAAGGTCAGCTCTTCTTAAATAGCACAAATGTTGGCCAATGAGACACATCCTTTCATTAATCATCATCATAACCTTACTTGGCTTGATAAATTTTAATTTTAAAATTATAGAAGAGAGAACTAAGGTTCAGAGAAATAATACAATTGCCCAAGACCACACGACTAAGCAATGATGACTTTGACTGTCAGCCAGTGGTCTTTCTCCACCAGCTGTGTGCGTGCGCACACACACACACACACACACACACACACACACACACACACACACACACATACAAATGCCAGTGGGAAGAAAGAAGATATGGAGAGCCCTGGTGATATAGACTATGATAACATTCTATTTCTTTCATTCTGGGATGGGTTGTGGGGGCAATGCTTAACTTTCTTCCCAGGCCCACCGTGAATCTCTATGAGGGTTGTATTCCTGGATCTGTCCACTGGGCGATGTGTGCTGGAAGCAGGTATGCATGTAAGAGGTACCACACACTGCTAAATATTTGCCTTTGTTGGGTCCATCATAGCCCTTGCCTCTGAGTTAAGCTCATGTCTACTAATCCCCTTCCCAGAATGCTTCATGTATTTTCAACAAAAAGCAAAGCAGAAAAAAATAGATCTTCCTGATGTCAGTAGATGCTCATAAACACTTGACAGCTCCTAAAGACCTGAGATGCCTGCAAAGAAGTGAGTTTGGGGGAATCCAGTACATTATTAGCATTGTTATTATTCATACTTTAGGCATGACTGTTTTCATGACGACGTAAAGTCACGCTGATGCTCTCAAAATCCTCGGCGTCTCAGGTCTCTTATCACTCAATGGCCATGTTGCTTCTGGCCTCCCTGCAACTAAGGAATGGACCTCTGGATGATTTTCATGTGCAAACAAGCTAAGTACAGAGAAACATGGACAGAGGATGACATCTATTCATCATAGAGCAGCAGCCAAACTTGCAGCAGTTAGAGCAGCCGCAACGCCAACTGCACTCTCAGCCCAGCTAGTCTTCATCATGCATCGTGCACGTGTGAGTTACTGCCTATGGATTATTTCCATCAATCCTTACAGCAATCACAAAACCTGAGCACTGTCCCTGTCCTCATTGTAACGAAGGATTTGATTTGGAGGTCAGAAATCTGAACGCCAAACCTATCACTGAAGTAACTGCATGACCTTAGCAAATTCTACTTGAACCCTCAGTTTCTACCATCTGTCCTAAGTAGGTAACAATGTCAGCCTCACTAAGTGGTCAAGATTGACTGTAGCAAGCGTAGAATACGGTAGTTAAGTGGATGCTATTACAGGCCTCCTTAAAATTAGGAGTTCCAGTCAATGGTGTTGACTGTTATCTCCTTCAAGAATTTCCTCGGGGCTGCCAGCTGCAGTCCTTCAAAATAGCCCCACTAGCTAAAGTCCTGGGAAACTGGACATACACTTCTCAGTGGCCACGCCTGTCTGGCAGAAAAGGAATGGCCCCATGTAGCTAAGCTAAGTGGCCGTGAGAACAGATCTGGGACCTCTGAGGTGCTCCAAAAGCAAGATGGGTCTCCCTTTTACAACCCATGCATGTGCATTACATGTGTATTGCACCACATTGTACATTACACCACCCCACCCCACCCCACCCCACCCCAACCCCAGTACTGACAAATAATCCCTCTTCCTGTGTGCAGCCTCTCTGGATTTTTCCTTACGGCTGTGCCCTGGCCAAGTTCTGCTTAATGGATGCCTTTGAGCTCATTCTTTGTTCTTCCTAACAAACTGGAGGTTATTGTCAGTCGGCTGCAGGGAACTACCCACTTCTCCTCCCAACAAGAAGATGGTACATAAGTTCCTGCTTCCCTTCTAGCTTCTCTCTCTCCCTTCATGTGTGTGGAGAGCCATGAGAGCACTCCCAGGATGCCGGCTGTCACCAGATGCGCCACTCTAAAACCAGAGTTGACCTGCTGACCTCTAAGTTCCCCCCTCCTTCTTTGCTTTGCCTCCTATCAGCCCTCTGGGCTCCAGCCAGTGTCAAAAGCCCTGTAGGATTTGTTGGCTCCTCATGTCCCACTCACAGTCTAACTGGAAATTTTAGGAGAAATAATTATTGTGGAAACTTGGGACCTTAGAACATTCTGTGAAACCAGACACTCCACACCATTGTTCCAGCAATTACAAGTGTGTAACTTGGGACACGTTCTTTGCTTTCCTGAAACTATGATGTATGTAGGTATGCAGTGGGAATGAGAACATGCATTCAATGGTAATTTGCTGAGAACCTTCTACATACACTGTTCTGATAATGAACAAGTCCTTGCTTCCTGCCCTCATGGAGTTAGGATGTGACATACCTACCTCACACAACAGTTAGGAAGACAAAAATAATGCCAGGTGTTGGGGCATTGCTTACTGCTAATGAAATGAGGTGGCTGTGGTGTAAATGTCCCAAGGTTATGAAATCAAGACACTAAGGCCATCAGCCCATCACAAACATTCCTCTAGGCTTTAAGCTATAGCCAATCCATGATAGCCTTACTCTGCTTCTGCCTTTTCTCTGTAAAAGTCTCTCCTGGAGCTCCTATTGGTGGACTGTGTCTAACCACAAGCCATAGACTGGAGAAAATTTTTGTGGAACACACTTCTGATATGTGTCTAGAATATAGAAATCCTTACACCCAACAATGAATACATAACCCAAAATGCACAAAAGATTTAATCTGATTCTTCACCAACTAAGAGAGAGGGATGGCAAATAAGCTCATAGAAAGATATGCCACCTCATTAGAGAATCAGAATTCAAGACCCAACGCAAGACCACCCCACCTCACATAGAATGGCTGGACTTTGAAAGGGAAATGGACAATACCAAGTGCCTGCAAGAATACGGAGCAAATGGAACTTTCAGATGTTGCTCTGAAAACGCAAAATGGCACCGCCTCAGTAGGAAGTAGTTTGATGCATCCCGTGAAGATAGAGATACATTTAATATATTAGCTAGCGATCATCCTTCTCCTAGGTATTTACCCCAAGACACGGAAACAGAGGTACACGCAAAAACCTGTGCATGAATGTTTATCCCGGCTTTAATTCACCAGAGACAAAAACTGGAAACAATTAATGGCCATCAGCTGGTGCGTGGATAACCAAATTGTCCTGCCTCCACCCAAGGGGACACTGCTCAGCAATGAAAATGAGACAAATGACTCTAAGAAGCATTATGCTCAGTGAAAGAGGACAGACTCCCGAACCCACATCTTGTAATGCTTCTTTATCTATGATATGCTGAAAAATTCAAAATAATAGGGACAGAAATAAGATGCAGGGTGGCCAGTAACTGAGGTGGGCGAGAGTTTGGACTCTAAAGCAGCACGATGAAACCCTTTGAAAGGCTCTCTGTCTTGTGTGGTGGCTGTGTACATTGGTCTGAACGCATGAAACTGTATAAATAAAAGAGGCAAATTGGACTCTTTGTAAATTACACCTTGAAAAAAGAACATTGCTTAAGGATAATCGCAGAAGGGTTTCTTACGCCAGATTCCCTGAAATCAGGAAGATTTTTAGCTCTAGTCAATGGCAATGAATATGCCTAGGTGTTCATCCCAAATTCCCCAAACTCATCCATCCCATATTCTCCAAGGTAGAATTAAAAAGAATGGGAGTAGTGTGCTTAGGGAAATCCCTCCTTTGGAAAACCCAGGCTCAGGAGGAGACATGATGCTCCCCCATCAGTCTAAACTGCCAGATAGCACATTTTAATGGCATTTCCATTCATATTGCTGCATGTCCTGAGCACAGACTCTCAAGGCAAAATTTGAAATAATCCTGGGATTTGACTCAGGTGGAGAAGGTGATGGCTCACCATGTGGAAGTTTCTGGAGCCCAGCTCTGACGATCGAGCAGCACAGCCTGGAGCCACGAGCCACAGAATAAGACCTGAGCCTTAGAGTAAGAGGTAGGTAAGAGTTTGAATTTTTTAGTCTTAAGTCGATACCCCCTCCAGCGTATGTTCTATCATTTTGACCAGCCTCTAAAGTAAGTGTAAAAATAACTGAGTGATGAGGCACTAACAGGCTTAGCCACTTCTGAGATCTGAATACTCTGGAAGACAATTTCAAAGATTTGCTCTCTCTGGAAAAGCAATCCAAGAAGACCTAGAGTCCAGTAAGTTATCTAAGACGAAAAGCAGTGAAAAAGAAAATGTCACCTATTGCAGAGCAGGAAAAAAAAATACTGTAGTGTTTAGTACTAAAAGCCATGTAATCAACGAACTTTAAAGGAAAGTGAAGGAAGTTTTGGCAGACACAGAAAAAGCAAACATGAATATCCATAAATTGCATCAACACTTGTGCAAGTTATGGACAAACACAACTACATCTATCTCTTTTGGAGCTCAACACACTCATCCATTTCTAAGCTCTTTAATGGAGATTGTTACTCCAAAGAAGAGAATGAGAAAAGCCCATTAAGAATCATCACTTTTCATATAGACAAACACATTCAAAGACTGAACACCTCATGCTAAGCTTGTAAGGACTGCTATTCTAATTCAGCCTTTTAGAAGACTGTGTGGAGCGTGAGGCGACTCCTCGAAGTCGGATAGTCAGGGCCCTCTTACGCGTGACAAGGGCTTGTTCTGTGACATTATGTTAGGAGCAAATTAATGACAGCATTTAGCATCTATGACCTGCTCAGCCAGTTCAAGTTCAAGTACTGCCCTACTTTTATTTTTTTCAGTTGAGTTGCTAGGAATCCATTTGCTTATATTAAAGTGAACAGACTCATCACGCTCTAAATCCTCCCCGTCCCCATGAATGATACAAGAATTCCACAGGTTTGCTTAGTTCAAAAGGGACCATTCCACTTCCAACCTAGGTAGAAAATGAAGAGCAAAGCCTTTGACGGTCTACTCTCCCTGTGGTTTTAGCTGCTTCCCAATGGCGACAATGTGGGACATGAGTCATACCCAGTCCAGGAGATGCCTGTCCATTTGCAGAGGACACTTTGTGTGTACCTTCACTGTCATTGCCTTAGAAACTCAAGTAAAACAATCCTTTCAGCTCCAAAACTTGCCCCGTGCTGGCTGCTCTGACAGAATGATGGAGAGCAGACAAACATTCAGCCTCCTTTCTATACCAAAACTTGTCACTTCAAAATCCTTCAGATACCCACAGCCAGAAAGGAGTTCCATTTGGTGTTCTACGGCATCCTTTCTTCACTGTGGGCCATGCCAACCCTGTAGCTCACTACGAATTCCCCTAAATTTGCGTCTTGGAGGGAAGAAGTTGACCCTTAGTTCTTTTCTTTCAAGAAGACCTTGGATATTTTAAGAACAGCATCTAAATTCCCTTCCAAGCAAGGGTTTCTGGGAAGAAAACCTCACGGAGCCACTGTTCAGAAACTCTTTTGAATTCTTGTACTAAAGGAGTCCCTGGAGTGATATTTCTCAACAATAACAAGTTTGTACCCAAGATGAATTGTATACCTCTACCTATATACACAGATGTGGCTGATGTCATTTTTTATGTTTCACCTCATCAGGCACAAGCACTTTGTTAAGAAATATTCAGAACTGTGAGGAGCCTTAGAAATAATCAAGGTCAACCATTTTATTTTGAAGATAACAAACAGAGGAACTCTCTCTGAATAAGCTCCTACTCTCCTTTTAGTGAAAAACTGTGCCTTTTAGTGAAAAAACTTCTAAGCTCGGGTATTGTTTTTACTACTCTGCAGTGGTTCAGATATGGGACAGCTAACACACTTAAAAGACCCCTTACACCAGGTAAGAAGGTAGATATCGAACACAAAATGAAGTTTAACAAATTTGTGATCAAAATCCCTAATTCTGGAATTATTTCTTCCAATTAGCATTCTCATGTGCTCAAGAAGAATGACTGGGACAGCAAGACAAATAAAAGATTTTTTCAGTCACCAATTTCCATAAAAGACATCAGGATTTACATATTGCAGTTGCTAGAGATAGAAGAATTAATATCTGAAGGAAATGATGAAATCGATGGCATCGAAGAATAGTCAAAGACCTTGGAGAACTATTCTGCCTTTTGAGTTGTTATGATCAGTTAGTTCTCTGTAGGAACAAAAGCATATTAGTCTTTTGAAAATATCCAATCACTTATCTATTCAGCAGAGAACAAAGAAAGCATCAGCACAGTACTCGTTTTGCACACATAGGATGAAGGCCCTTTTCCATATTTACTAAGAATAAGACACCTCTCCTTGTTATTCCATGAGATACAGCTGAATGCTTGGAATCTGAAGGTTCTACCTCAAACGTTTTCAAATAAGATATGACTTTATTCTCTAAGTCAGCAACTAATTTCCAGCCAATGAGTCATTTTTTTCCCGTGAACTAGCCACTCCGTGAAAAAAAAAAAAAAAATGACAGGGGTGGGGGCAGCTAAGTAAACAAATTGGAAAGGGGGCCATGACACACAGAGACGGAGACGCCTTCTACACTTGATACGACAAGAAAGTAAGCACTTAAGCTTTATCTCAAGACCATCATTTTCACCAGCCCCTGACCGAGCCTCACCCGATGAATGATTTCCAAGGCCTCTGGCTTTTCGGGATTAAAGGAGAAAATTATTTTTAGCACAACTATTTGGAAACCTCTGAGAACTTGGATCTGTTTTCCTGTTTGGTACCAAAGCAAGTTTTTCACTGAGGCCTCATGAAAGATCCGCTGTTTCCTGTGGATTTAAAATCTGGGAGGAACCCACCTTGTCAGAGTAAGGTAGGGTGCTTTGACTTTATTTATTTTTTTTTTTTAAGGAATTTTGGAAAATGTAGATGTAATAGCCCATCTTGTTCTGGTAGCTTTTGAGCTTATTAAACAGTCAGCTCTGTAAGAAGAATGAAATTGAAGGTTCAGCTCTCAATCTGAGAGTAACTTTATGATCACAGACAAGTTACCTGACTTCTGTGCACCTGAATTCCCTATCTCACCTACCACGGAGGGGCCTTGGGAAGATGCTGTGATGCATTGCTCAGGAGACTATAAAACATTTGACAGATGCCATTATTTGTCACAGCATTTTACATAAAGCCTCCCAAACTTTGTACATCGTGAACTGCTGAGACAAATGAATATGAGCGCATTTTTTCTTCATTTAACCTTTGTCAAGCATCTACCGTAGACTAATCTTTGATGACAGAGTTTACATCTGTGTGGAGAAAACGCGAGTAAATAGCTAGCCTGAGCACACTGGCCCTTCAGGGTGAGTAGGGGCAGGAGAAGGGAAGGGAGGGCATGGCTAATGGGGGGAGCCTTTCTGAGGAGGGGAAATGGAGCCCAAGACAGACCGAGAACCCTGAGACCGATGGAAGGGGGCTGTGAACACCTGCGACCCCCATCCTGCCTCCTTCCAGGGCCACCCTTGCTGCAGCTGGAGAAGGACAGGCCTGCTGCTGGGAGCGCTCCACCAGCCCAGGCCAAGATATGTCTCCTGATGCTCACCCCATGTCAGCTGTCCTCCTGTCTCTAGGAAGAGCAGATTTCAACTTGAGTTCATAGTCAAATCCAGCCCTTTGTCACGAAGGAACGTGACAGCTCCTCTCACACAAGAGGGGAAGCTCAAGTGTTTGGAAAGCAAAGAGGCCAGCGTGGCACTCCTGGCACTTGTTTGTCTCTGTGAATGTGACTCCACCTTCCTTCTGGTGAGTGGAAGATAGTCACACTTGCACCATAAAGGTGGGCTGGGCTTAAGTCAATGATAGTGTTAAAATGCCTAGCACAGTAAGAAGATTGCCAGTGTGTTCCCTTTGCTCCAGTTCAGCTGTTATTTTTTCACTTTGTAATTTTTTAATTGTGGTAAAATACACATAATTTTTATCGATATTTAAGAGTACTGTTCTGTGGCATTAAACACATTTCTGTGGTTGTACAGCTATCGTGTCATCATGTACCTTCAGACCTTTTTCATCTTCCCCAACAGAAACGCTGTCCTCACTCCCCACCTCCACTAAGCCCCTGGGAACCATCACTCCGCCTCTGTCTCTATGATTTTGACTCTTTCCGACACATCATATCAGTCAAATCATACCATACTTGTTCTTTTGTGGCTGATTTATTTCATTTAGTATAAAGTTTTCAAGATTCATACATGTTGCCATGTGCATAAAAATTGGCTTCCTTTTAAGGTTGAATAATATTCCATTGTGTGTACATATGCGCCCTATTTCACTTATCCACTCATTTGCTGATGGGCACTTGGGTTGCTACCACCTTTGGTCTATTAGAAAAAGTGCTGCCATGAATATGTGTGTATAAATATTTATCTGATCTCTACTTCCACTTCTTTTGGGTAAATACCCAGAAGTGGAACTGCTAGATCATATAATTGTATATCAATTTATTTTGTGGAATCACCATACTCTTTTTCACAGCAGCTGCATAACTTTCCATTTCCACCAATTACATTTTTCCAGCTTTATTGACATATAATTGACATGTAACATTGAATAACAGAACATGACTATTCGATATACCTATATATTGCAAATTTATTACCACAATAAGATTAGTTAACACTTTCATCACCTTACATCATTATCATTTTGTGCTTGTAGTGAGAATATTTTAAGATTTATGCTCTTAGCAACCTTCAAGTATTTATATTTGAAAGAATTGTTAATTATAAACATCATGCTATTTATTGAATCCCCCCAAATTTTTCATCTTTCAACTGAAAGTCTGTACCCTTTGGCCAGCATCTTCCAATTTCCCACACCTCCAATTTCCCACACCTCCAATTTACAACCACCATTCTGTTCCTTTAAGTTTGAATTTTTTGATTCCACATATAATTGAGATTTTGTCTTTCTCTGCCTGACAATTTCACTTTAGTATAATAGCATAATGCCCTCAGGTTTGGTCCACATTATCACAGATGACAAGATCTTCCTTTTTATAGGTGAATAATATTCCAGTGTGGGGTAATATTTGCATATGTATCTCTTCACACATTCATCTGTCTATGGGATGCGTCTTAGGTTGTTTAGGTTGCTTCCGGGTCTTGACTTCTGTGAATAATGCTGCAATGAACATAGGGGTGCAGATATCTCCTCAAGGTAGTGATTGCATTTGTTTTGGATACATACCCAGAAGTGGATTGTTGTTTTATATGGTAGTTCTATTTTTAATTTCTCGAGGAAACTCTAAATTGTTTTCCATCATGGTTGTGCAGATTTACATTCCCATCACATTGCCACCGCACCCTTTTCTCCACATTCCCACCATACTTGTTATCTCTCATCCTTTTTTTTTTTTTTTTAATAATAGCCACTCTTACAGGGGTCAGGTGATAGCTCATTGTGGTTTCGATTTGCATTTCCTGATGATTGTTGATGTTGAGTACCCTTTCATGTACCTGTTGGCCATTCATGTATCTTCTCTGGAAAAACATCTCTCCAGACCCTTCAGCTCTTTGTAAGTGGGTGATTACTTTTGTTGTTTTAGCCATCAAGTTGTATGGTATTAACTCGCCAAATACATCGTCTATAAATATTTCCTCCCATTATGTAAGATGGCTTTTCAACTTTTTAGTCTGACAGACGCTCACTTGTTTATTTTTGCTTTTGTTACTTGTGTTTGGGGTGTCATATAAAAAACATTATATTGCCAAGACCAACATTAGCAAAAAGCTTTTCCTCTATGTTTTCTCTAGAGATTTGATGTTCCAGATCTTATATTTTAAGTCTGTAACCCATTTGGAGTTATATTTTTAAGTGGTATTTAAGATAAGAGTTCAACTTTATTCTTTTGCATGCAAATACCCAGTTGCTCCAACAGCATTTATTGAAGAGATGTCCTCTCTCTGCAGAGGATTCTTGGCTCCTTTGTCAAGTAGTAGTTGACAGCATATGCACGAGTTTATTTCATTTTTAAAGTAAAGGAAAAACATGCAACTTAGAAAGGAATCTCAATCTGTGAACGTGTTTTCTAGAAATTCAGTCTTTTCACTGATTTATTCAGAATTTCTCCCAGTGATTTCCATGGGTCGTTGAACAAGAGCAAAGGACTAAAATATTTGACAAAATGCTCTATGTACCACGCTCCTGCCTTACAAATTTAAACTACACGTTAACATGGAGGTTATAGATTCTATTGTATCTTGAAGTAGTTACTGAAAAAATATATGTTTAAAAAAAAAGCCTCAGCAGGTTTTATAATCCCTGCAGAAAAACAGGATAGAAAAGCATTTACAATGACCACCCAGGACTAGTCAGGTCCAGATTAACAGTATTTCCAGAGCTTGGATTTTCAAACTCCGAAAGAACACAGTGGTGAGAAGAAAAACATTTTGGCACATATTCTACATCAGTTTGCATAATTTAATGCACTCCTTCATAGTACTCATGTGAGGAGGCACTGGTAATGTGTCTGAAGTCCCTCTTTGTAGGTTCAGAAATGTTTTAAAACTGGATGATGTTCGTGTGCACATCGGCATTTTCTTTCATCTGTGATACTTTTGGAAATGCTGGTATCTTTATCAGATCTGCTGGGCTTTTCTGAAAGAGCTTTAATCCCAGTTAAGCGATGGGATCGATGATGTTGAGTTTGCGCTGTCTTACAAGTCAAGCCAACAAAATGCTCTCCTTGATTCGAGGGAGAGGAGGAGGCCAAAGGAGACTCAGGGTTTTGGTCAAGGAGTCCGAGTCTATAATGGAATCAGCTGTTTCAGGTCTTCCCTGAGAAGATTTATCAGAAGCAGACTTCTTGCTAACCACCATGTACATACTATTTTTCTGTTTGTCCTTCCTTTGCTCTGGAAAATTTCTGGGTCTAATTCCAAAATGTTACCATTTCTCCACAGACATCACACCTGGTTTATTTTCTAATGTAATTATCAAAAAAAAACAAAACAAAAAACCCAAAACTGAAGAACCCCACCTGATGCGTTTCCCACATTTGAAGAGCATTTCCCTTAGGGAGTATGAGCCCAGCACATACGCCATTTTTGTACACACGTCTTGTGGCTCAAGCCCTACTACTCACAAGCTATTCATTTCTTTCTCCCATCCAAGAGGGTACTGATGCTAAGGACCATTTAGCCTGGAAAATCTGGCATCCATCCAGCCTTGGCTACCCACCCCTCAGCCTATAAGCCAAATATTATTTTCCTAAGTGCTCCATCATTTTCAGTTGCCAGGATATGTGGAGAAAAAACCCAAGTCCTAGCATATCCGAGCAGAAGAAACCCGTGACCTCTTCCCTGGAGACAGGTGGAAGCTTGCATGGTTCAATTTCACTCAGCTCTTTAATTGAACCCAAGTACTGACGGCTTAATGGGACACCATGGTGTTCTATTCTGCAAATTTGAAATTCAAATTAGAGACACCCCGCCACCCCCGGGACATGCACAGTACTCCAGTTAACACTAATTGGCATTACACATGATTATCAAGTAAAAAAACATGGTTTTCTTGAAAATGCCACTTCCTTTTCTCCTGCTTTAAAATAACCATACATTCTAAGAGCCGAATCCTAGATGCAAAGATTAGATAGAACGCAGTCTAGCATGGTGTGCTTAAGGGCAGAAAACTAAAAACAAATGTCTGTAATGAGGAATCAGACTAATGCACTAACTTCTTTAATATAATGAATACATTTTGACATAGGAAACTGCTCGTGGTATGTTGTGAAAGCATTTTAAAAACTTGCAGGAATGACATAGCACTTTTTTTCCATAGCATAGAAAGGTAAAAATTAAAAAAGAGTGGAAGATTGTCTACAGCAAATATAAAGAATAATCATGTCTGGTGAGAATAACGTTGATTTTATCTGGTTCATTTGCATCTCTAATTTCCTTTAAAACTGCATCACCTTTGCAAATAGAAAACATTATTTCTTTCCAAAGCTTAGCCTTAATTCTTGCAAACAGAAAGCAACAAGGCGATGCATTCTGGAATTTTCTAATTAAATCCTTCCTTGCCAGAAACCCTTGGGAGGCAGTGAAAGCTCTCATCAGTAAGGTGTTGTTGGTGGAAGGAGAGGGGTTAAATGTTCTCGACCTGCAAGGAGAGGTGAACCTGAAGTGAGCTCAAGGCCACTCTCATGTGTGGTCATGCTGTAACCCCACCTGCAAGGCTCCATTTATGTCCCTGTGTTTCTCTTCCAGAGCTGAAGATGTTTGTCTTGCTCTATGTCACAAGTTTTGCCATTTATGCCAGTGGACAGTCTCGGGGTAACCAGTTCAAAGGCGAGAGCTACTCCCCAAGATATATCTGTAGCATTCCTGGCTTACCTGGACCTCCAGGGCCCCCCGGAGCAAATGGCTCCCCGGGGCCCCACGGTCGGATTGGCCTTCCTGGACGTGATGGTAGAGATGGCAGAAAAGGAGAAAAGGGCGACAAGGGTGCCTCAGGTATGGAATGATGGCCTTCCCTTAACACCCACCCCACTCTAACGCCTCTCCTTTTATCGTGATTGCTTTCATTCATGGGAATTGCTCCTTCAGTCACCTTCATTCATCATAATGATTTATCCAGCCCTTCTTGAACTTTAGAGACTGCCCCAAACTCTACCTGCATTCTTATTACAAGGTGATGACCACGCGTGCTGGTGTCCATTATCCTGCTTATCCCATGACTCCCAAAGACAAGCATGTACTTCCAGACTGGCAGAGCTAGACTCAAATGCAAGCTCTGAGACTCCTGGGCAGTTGGCACAGGCGATGAATGGCTGTGAGTGTGAGGGCATGGATGGACTGACAGACAGAGGCACAGGGGAGGAGATAGACCCACGAAGCACAGGGAGAAATTAAGGACCCAAAATACAGCCGTCGTGTCACTCAGAGCTGCACTGATATCCTGAGTGAAAACACATAAATGCTGCAAGACTCTCCTTTTCACAGATGAAACGACAGCATCCTGGACAGACTGCTTTTTGGAGTGCTCTCCTGTCCACCTGTCCTATGACCACAAAAGTGTAGATTTCTGATAGCTCTTAACAGTGTCACAGTTTTCCCCTCGCCCTCAGTCATTTTCATTCGTTTCTCACAAATAAGTGGACCCAGGCAGCTTGTCCGTTTCTGTGGTCCCTCAGAGTAAATAAAATTGAAATTCGGGAGAGGCTGTGGTCACTCTAGGAGAGGGAGTGATCTGGAATCAATGTCTGAAAATAAGCGGCTGAGTGTAAAGCCTGGGACCAAAGGTAGGAAGGGCAAATCCCTAGATCTAAGAGACTTCTCAGCTATGGTGCCTGGAGCTGTTATGTAAAAAATGTCAACCTATATGCAGAGTGTTGGGTGGTCGCTTATTTCTGAATATGTCATGCAGAAAATATTTGACAAGTCAGTAGCTATCAGATCTACAAACATTGTTCAACATCAACCTTTAATTTGGAACTGAAATGATATCTTTTGAGGTTCTTTATGGTAACACCTATGAACATAAGTTACTGCTGTGTCATGCCCGTGAATATCCTTGAAGCTCTGTAATAACCGCAGGATCATATTATATATATAGCCAGCTCCATAGTTTACTGTGCAGAAAGCAATTATGTCATACCCATACATTCATTGGCGTCAAAAAGATTAAGCTCAAATTTTGACTCTTTCAATTATTTAGTTTTGGGTAAATACCCTCTTTGAGCCTGTTTTCTCATTTGGAAAGTGGGAGTAGTAAGACTGCTTGGGAACATTAAAGACAGACACGTAAATCACTCAAGAGAATAACTCCCAGGGGTATGCATTCCGTAAATGTTAGCTGTTATTACCTATTGCATTGTGAGCTGCTGATGAGCATCATAGCTAAGTCTGTGACTACCCAAAGATCTAAAGCAGAGAAACGAATGATCTGTTTCATGAAGCAGTTCAACTATCGATTAAAGATATGGCTGTGGGTATGCATTCAGATTGAGTAGAATGTTCATGCTTGCTGTTATTTTAGCAGTTGCAAGGCCAGCCGTGCTCCTACATCCATCAGTCCATGCCTTCATCCATTCACTCATACGTTATTCATTCAACAGGCTTTCTGGGTGCTTGTTGCTATCCAGTGCTGTTCTAGGCCAGATTCTCAAACAGCGCACTAATGACATTTGGAACTAAATCACTGGTTACTGCAGGATGGCTCTCCTGTGCTACATAGGATAGTTAGAAGCATCCCACTAGATGCAGTAGCTCACACACACACACACGTACACAACGATGACAGCCCAAAATGTTTCCAGACATTGTCAACTGTCCCTTGGTGGGAAGTGTAAAGTTGCTTGGGAAGATGGTTCTAGACACTGAGAACTACGATAAATCATCATCCTAATAAAAATCATTTATTCAAAACTTACTGAGTGTCAAGAACTTCATGTTTGGTGCATAATATCCACATAACCCCTATAGCAATCAATATAATCAGCAATTATAATAATGTTGAAAATGAAAAAGTTCAGATTCAAAATTAAATGACTTTCCCCACCTAAGATTACTTAAATCCAGCACACACGCATACACATATACACACATACATGCACATATGTATACACATACACATATACACACATACACATACATCATACACACACTCACAACCCAGCTAAGAAAGTAAAAGTAAGAATGCTTTGTGGTTAGTGAAGAGAAGTCAACCTCACTTGCCATCAGCATGAACAGAGCACTGGAATTTTCAGGGATGCACTTTTAATGTGGAAACCATACTCAACGTGGCGAGACACTCCTGTTCTCTGACCACTAATGATCCAACAAATGTCTTCTCATTCTTGTGCCCTTGGTGAACATCCCCTCCACATACACCCTAATCAAGTGCAGGCAGAGTCAAAAATATTTGTGTCCTACCTCTCCACTCTAAATTACAAATGTAGACCTTTTAACACTGAACTCAAAATTTCATGTGAAAATATCTATCTCCATCACTGGTCCAGAGTAGTTACTATAATAGCATATTATTAACATTTCATTTAACCTGAATCACATCTATATAAATATCTTCAAATAACACTGGAACCAGCTCATGCAGCAGATCATTCTAGTTTATTATATGGCTTTGGATTTTCATGAACTTGTCTATGACCTGTATTTGCAGATCACAATGTTATACACAGGTATATACAATAGGTAGTTGAGGACAGAACAGGTGTCATTCATGTTATGGCCCACTCAGTCCTTAGAATAGTGCCTGGCATGTAGTAAATGGTCAGTCTATATTAGATGGTTTAGATGGATGCATGCATGTACACATAAACCTGTTTATGGATGGATGATTGGTTGGATGGATGGGTGGGTGGAATAAGTATCATTGTATAAAAATGTATTTGTAAGCCCATTTCATGGAGAACTAAGAAATCCTTTTTTTTTTCCCCCAAGCATAGACAAACTCTTACTCTGCAATTCTCCTTTCTACAAAGGCATATGTCTGACTGAACAAGGAGAGGAAGAATGAGTTATCCTTTCTTTCCATTACTCATTAATTGGCTCTTAGCATAAGGGCAAAAAAAAATCTCATGCCAACAGGAAGAATTACTAGACATTATTACAGCTGGTCCCTGATTATCTAATTCCCAGAAGTACAGAATATTAAATCACTATAGAAAATCCGAAGATTGAGATTGGCTTCTCATGGCTAACTTTGTCAAGTTTCATCTTAGTATTTATGGTTTGGTTTCAAAGAATTTTCAAGATGATAACTTAGGCAGTCTAGCCCAACACCATCATTTCAAGGACTAGAAAACTAAAGCCAGAGAGAGGGGGCCCTCTTCTTCAAATTCACCAAATTAATCCATGACTGAACTGGCTTTTATCCAAGTCTGTTGAGTCACTGTTTACTGATTTTCCCACTAGACTTGCAAAATATTTAGGTCCAATTTCATCATTATAAATGGGACATTTGAAACTTAGACAAGAAGTAACTTACCCGAAGTCACAGAGGTGGGAGGATTTGATTACATAATGAAATCTGGTGGTCACAGATAGTTATTGATGCTAAATGTCTTTTTTATTCATGCATTAAACATTACCAATCAGGACAAAAAAGTTAAGCTTCTGTTGAAGGTCAATAACAATTTAGAAGTTGTAGACTTTGATTCAAAAGTTGTTTTAATAGTAAAGTAGTACTCATAGCCCATTTCTACCAAAAAGCAAACATTGAAATATAAAACCATTATAATCTATGTCAAGAAATAAATATCAGAGTGTATTCTGGCTGAGACCAGTGGAATTTCAACCTAACAGCAAACCATCTAGAGCTAGAGGATCACCCATTGGTGAATAATCAATGTGTTTTCACTACATCTTCTACATAATTTGTTAAACAGCTTCTTTCCAAAATTATTAAAACAAAATGTTTGATGCTTTAAGGGTCAATCTTTCATTAATCTCAAATTATATTCTCTAGAATACTTCATGGATAACCTCACCAAATAACTGAAGAATTATCATTCATATATTGCTGTATGTGCAAGATTCAAATATATCAAAACACTATCAAGATAAAAAAAAAAAAAGCTTAACGTAAAGTTCCTGAGAACAAATACATAGTTAAGAATGAAACTTTACAATATATGAACCGATGTTTTCCCTGACTACAAAAGGACATCACAATGACCACCAGTGTGGGCACTTTGGGAGAAAGCATCATTAGTATACAAGCACTATTTGGCCGTAAAATGGATGCCTTTTTTTTTATGCTATTCGTTCAGTGTTATTTTATACATGGTGTGAAAATTATCTTGATTTTCTTATCACTTTCAAACCATGTTCACGATTTCTCTGCATTGAGCTTATGGTTAGTCCATAAAGTTTTAGACAAAGAAAACATCTCACTGTATGGCAATTTTAATGTGTTGAGTCCCTTTCATAACTCTTACGTTCATATTCACCACTCTGATTTTTTTAATTTGTTGAGATGTAAATGGTTTTCTAGCTAGTGGGAGACCCTGAGAAGTGAAGGGACTTGCCTAAAATGATACAACCATTTAGGCGCAGAGCCAAACAGATATTAAAGTGTTTGACTTCAGTCTCCTAGGGAAAGCATCATTAGGCTGAGACTGGGGTTCCGGTCCTAGCCTCACCACAGAAGCAAGCTTCTTCATCTCGTTGGGATTCAGAATCCTCCTCCAGAAAAACGAAGAGCTAGTGCACAGTGGTGGCAGTCACTACCGCTTGGTTATTGTGATATATTGATGTCTCACTATGGTCCAGACACATTTCCCATTTGCACTCTAACCACTCCCCCAGGAGATACTCCAGAGTCAGGCAGGCCTCAGATCACAACTCTATCACTCCCTAGAGCTGTTCCCTTGAGTAAATAACTCCCCATGGCTCCATTTCCTCATGTACAATGGAGCAATAATGATTCCTAGTTCATAAAGTTGTTGCAAGACTTTTAAGTATAATGCATGTGAATAAGCACTGTCCCTTGAACACAGTACATATTAAGTTAATTTGTTTAATTCTTTTATTTTTACTAATGGAAGGAGAATGGGACATGAGACTAAATAATCTCTAAATATCTGTCTGGTTCTCTCTGCCTTGTGGCCCCACTTTGAGGGACGATATCATCATGCTCATTGAATTCCTCCATAGTAATGAGTATCTGTCTTTGATGAATTTGGTAGTAAATGAACATTCATCAGAATGATAATTAATTATTTTGTAATTAGTTGAGATGTAAATGGTTCCATACATATACTCAGGAACATGTCCTTGAAAATTTGATGAAATGTTTCTATTTCCATATTAGCATATCAATGATTTTGTTTTAAAGATTTATCATTTAGTAGTATACCGTGGACTGAAAAGAAAATTTTAGGGTATGCTGGGGTCTTGTGGGCATGCTGTTCCTGACTATGTTTAAAGGAACTACTAATTAACTGTAAACTCTTTTTGAAGGTTTGAGAGGTAAGACCGGACCTCTGGGCCTTGCTGGAGAGAAAGGAGACCAAGGAGAGACTGGGAAGAAAGGACCCCCGGGGCCAGAGGGAGAGAAAGGAGAAGTAGGTCCAGTTGGGGCTCCTGGACCAAAGGGAGATAGAGGGGAACACGGGGACACAGGGCCACCTGGAGTTTGTAGATGTGGAAGCATCGTGCTCAAATCTGCCTTTTCTGTTGGTATCACCACCAGCTACCCAGAAGAAAGGCTGCCAATCCTATTTAACAAGGTCCTCTTCAACGAGGGAGAACACTACAACCCTGCCACTGGAAAGTTCATCTGTGCCTTCCCGGGTATCTACTACTTTTCTTATGATATCACATTGGCAAATAAACATCTGGCGATTGGACTGGTACACAATGGGCAGTTTAGAATAAAGACCTTTGATGCCAATACAGGCAACCATGATGTGGCTTCAGGATCTACAGTCATCTACCTACAGCCAGAAGATGAAGTCTGGCTGGAGATCTTCTTCACTGACCAGAATGGCCTCTTCTCAGACCCAGGCTGGGCAGACAGCTTGTTCTCCGGATTCCTCCTCTACGTTGACACAGATTATCTAGATTCCATATCAGAAGACGATGAGCTGTAATCAGGATCACAGACCAGAAGATCCTAACATCCTCATGACCAGCATTTTGATGAATCTGGGGCCCTGAAACAAGCATAAACAAGAACCAAGAGACTCCCACTCAGATTCCAGATCACTGACAGACAGCTCTAGCAGAATTTATTAAAACGAGAGAAACCACCAGTTGAAACCATATGGAAATCAATTATATAAAACAATAACCCCAGATATGAATCCTCTTGAAAGTGATGTTCATAAATACTTAAACAAATTAAAGACAATGTTAACAATTTTTCTACTAAATTCCCTGGATGATAAAATGAGCTACCAATGATATTGTATCATTAAATCTTCATAAAATTACATTTTTGCCTTTATTTAAGAGAGTTATAACATCCCAGAAAACGTCTTTGGCAATTCTCAAAAGGCATAAACCAAAGGTAAGGGATACTGAGTACTTTCAAGCAAGTTAAAGTGAAGTGAAAAAATGCATTTCTTATTCATTTCTTTATGTTTCTATACATTTACTCACCAGCTCTTTAATGAG
Source organism: Solenodon paradoxus (assembly GCA_004363575.1). Classification (NCBI taxonomy): domain Eukaryota; kingdom Metazoa; phylum Chordata; class Mammalia; order Eulipotyphla; family Solenodontidae; genus Solenodon; species Solenodon paradoxus. The sequence continues at coordinate 201,305 of RJWH01002688.1, forward strand.
TCCGTATGAACCAGACACTGTATGAACCATTGCCAGATGGTTAGATTTAACAGTGAGTTAAGACAACATTCCTAATGTCATTAAGGCTAGTTTGTGATGCACATACTGCCATAATTCGGTGTGATGTGCACCCTGGCAAATAGGTTGACTCAAAGCTAGAGGCACGTGGGACCTGCTATTCCTAGGGGCTGGGACCAGAGAAGGTTTTATTTGTGAAAAAGATGGTAGGTATGCTAAATTGTGTGTGTTTAAGTAAGTGGGAAGAGTGCAGTGAAACAAGGAATTCAAGAACTGCGTTCTCCATAACACCATTGGTATTTTCCATCAGGAAGTGGGGAAAAATCTAGAGGTAGAGGAGGTATGGGAGGAATAACAAAAATGAAGGTAAATGAGTTACTGAGACCAACCAGTAGGTCGTCATTCTCCCAAGTCTACTAGCATGAGAATTCCCAGGACTAATATCTAACCTCACAGTTTTCTCACATATAATGACACTATTCTATATTGTAGGAAGAATTTGTATCTCCTGGGTTTCCTAGCTATTCAAATACAGCAAAAACTATGTCTGTTGATGTATGAGTCACTTTGTGGGAGGAATGAACAGGAGGATAGAGAAACCAAATAGATGCCTCAAACAATCTCAGCTTCCTTTAACTCCACCCTCTTTCCTGTGTCCTTACCTTATTTTCCACTTAACTGAAATGTCTCAGTTAATTTCACCCATAACTGACTATCCCTTGGCTGATAGTAACAGTATTCCCTTACTGGGTCCCTTTTGGTATCTTCTAATCCTTCCATGAATTCCTCTCTTTGTTCATTGACTTAGCAATAATTTTTAGTGCCTCCTTTGTGTAGACACCTTGCTGGATTCCGTGAAGATGAAAGATGATTAGGGTGCAACCCCTGCCATCAACTTTCAAAGGGTCCAGGGAAGCTAATGTCATGCGCACACACACTAAATATCGAGAGTGGAAATGTGCATGCTGAAATGCACTAAGTACTAATCCAGAGATAGAGACAAAGTACTGTGGAAGGAATGCTGAGGAAGGAATCCTTGTTCCCACATTAGGGAATGAGGAGGGGGGGCTAAGGTTGTCTCTGCTCCCTTGGCTTTAAGTGGTCAAAGTTGGAGGAAAGGTGCTTCAGACAGAGGCAATAGCAGGAACGAAGCATGAAAGTGAGATCAGGAATCCCTGGACGACATTCGCAATGGTCAATTTGTAAGCCAACCTGAGGACTGGGGTGTGGGGTGGGGGGTTCCATGAGAAAGTGTGCAGGAGCTGAATGTTGCCCAGTATCAGAGGTGAGATTTATAAGCATCAGCTCACTGTGTGCTGGAGAGATGCTTGCTTCTCCCATCTTTCAGGTCTACCTGGCTCCCATCATCTTCTTCCTCCTGTGGTCTGTGGTCTCTGCTCTTCTCCTTCTGAATCAGATCTCGGGTCTGGGAAACCAAGGGCAATGAGAGCAGACAGAGATGGCTCTAGAGAGTCACCTGCCTCTAGGTAACAGCTGGTTCCAGGCTAGCTGGTTTCAACAACAGGCCACAGAAGAAGCTAATCAAAGGAACATCAAAATGTGGGCCCTTTGAAGACAGGGGACTTTCTGGAGACATTGGCATGGAAATGGTGAAGTTATTACAGTCATGACCCACAGATCGTTAAATAGTTTAAAATTTTTTCTCATCATGATCCATTGTTTGGTTATGTGTTCATCTTTCAAGTGTTTCTTTCAGCCTATTTTGAGCAGCTTTTTCAAATGAAATTTCTTTCCCTGGTTCTAAGCCCAGAGATGAATTTTATTTTGTAATATATGATGGGGTGGTGATGAGAGTTAGAGAGACAAAGAGCAAAAGGAAAAACTATTTGGGTCCTAAAGGGATAAACCCTTAAGCAAAATGCAGGTGTCTTTTATTCCTAAAAAAAATGATAGGTACAATTTATCCACATTTATGGGTAAAGAAAATGGACAACTTCAGTTTAAAAAACTCCAAATCTCATTCCGATCACTCTTTGTGAGAAATGAATTGTAATGAATACATATTAAGAAATATGGATGGACTATATACCAGCTTGTTCTGGGAGTTAAAGCCACTTATGAAGATAGAAAAAATACCCAAAAGGCACATTAGTCAGAAGTAAGTGAGAAGAAAAGGGAGAAGCAAACAACAAAAGAATGAAGCTAACACAGAGCCGTTATACATGAACATGTGTGTGCATGTTACACATTTATGTGACACACATGGTTGCATATACTTTACACCCCAAGGGCCCCCCGCCAGGTCATGTGTCGTTGTGAATGAGGTTGCTATGGTGGAAAAATGATTCCGTCAACTACATGTCCATTTCTCTACCAGTGAGCAAAAAAGATCTCAGACATAGATACATTTCTCTCTCACCTTCTGTAGTTCTCCTTTCAGTAAATAGCATCATTGTCCCCTCTGTCACTGACACCAAAACCTAAGGCACATCCTAGAAATTTTCCATCCTTCCCCCATGACATTTTTTTCAGCAAAAAGTTCTTACGGTTCTAACCCAAAAAGGTACTTGTCTGAGTCACTGTGCCTTTCCTTTCCCAGTGCCAGGATTTCACTCAGATACTCATCACTGTTCTCCACTAGTAACAGAACTTTCGGCTGGCCAATGGGTCACAACCATCCAATCCATCGTCCACATTAAGTTGAATCAACCCTTCTAGAATAAAAATCTGGTCCTGTCATTTCATACAATCAATACTAACCTCTACAAAATATGAGTTGTCTTGAACTTCTGTGGCATTTGCGCCTGACATGGATTCCACATCCTTTGAATGGTATTCATACTCAATTTCCTTTGGAAGGATCTCTCTCTCTCTTTCTCTCTCTCTCTCTCTCTCTCTAAGGAAAGTTGCAAGCTGGAATAAAGGCTAGCAGAGGCAGACAGGCAGAAAGAGAAAAGGAAGAAGCATTTTGTTTTATTTTTATTTACTTGTTTATCTTGGTTGTTCCCCTTGGCCCCGGGTCACAAACCTGAGTCCTAGGGATGGTTGTGGACTGCGCCCTCCAGAGGTGATTGAGCAAACAGCTGCTCCACCAGGGGGCACCAGGACCAATCTCCTTTACCTGCTAAGACCTGGAGCCTCTAAGTGGAATTGACTCCTGTATGGATTTAAATTTCAGACCTGACCCCTCTGAGCATTGCATTCTACTCACCAAAATAACTGATCCCGATGATGTGATCAGAGCCACAGAGCCCCTGCTGGGGATTCCAGAGAAGTGACTCTCTTTCCTTCCATTGCAGTTGAACCTGGGAGCTTCTAGCAGCCATCTTACTATGATGACAAAGCATACTACTGTTTGAGAAGGGAGCCACGCTCAGGTGCAGTCAATAAATAGAGATAGGGGAAGAAAACTAAGTCCTGGGGTCACATCTGAACCCCGATTTAGACATGGCTATAGTCAGCACTTCCTTTGTACTTTTTTGGTTATGGTAACCATTAAATGCCATTTTACTTGAGCCCTCCTGAGAGGACATCCAACACTTACAAAAGATAGTATCCAACCTAGGCATGCCTGATAACTTAGTGGTTAAGTCTGTGACCTCTGGCTGAGTGCAGTCCACATTAACCCAAGGACCTGGGTTCACGACCCAGGACTGGGAGGAACAACCAAGATGAAAACTCAATGAAATCAAGAAATGCCTCTTCCTCTTTTCTCCGCCTGCCTGCCTCTGCTTACCTTTATTCCTGCCCACACCTTTCCTTAAAAGGAAAAAGAGATGTGATCCTGTCTGCTATTAATATAAGCACCTTTAAGTTAAAGGTCATTTGAGCTTTAGCCTCTGCTTACCTTTGTAGCCACCTCTCCAAAGTCACCCACATGCAACCGATAGTCCAGTGAACTCAGACACCTGCAGTCCAGGTGCCTGTTTGTGGAGCCTCGGGACACCAGCACCTGCTCCAGGTGCCTTGTTCGCACGGCCTCCGGACACCGACACCTGCTCCAGGTGCCTTGTTCGCACGGCCTCTGGATTCCAGCACCTGCTGTGCCCTGTGCTCACAGTGCCATGACTGTCCTTGTCAGCCTGGCTCGCTCACTTTTTAAGACTCAGTTTAAAAGTGACTTCCTCTCCTCTAGTCTCTCTTCCCCTCTGCCCAAGGAGTCCCAGCTGACCTCAGTGGTCTTCCTCACCACCACTAGGACACAGGCGCGATAGCAATGATAAGCATGCAGTGAGCACAATTTCAAGTGCATTCCATGCACTAGCTCACTTGGTCTTTACAGCCTTTCTTCTCCCCACTCTGCAGATGAGGAAACTGGGAGGCAGAGTGGTTGAGAATGTGTAAATACACAGCAAGTGGCAGGATCAGTCCATGGCAGGTCCACTCTCTTCATCGTCCTGCTGGGTCCGTACCCGATTCCACACCCACCTCTCAAGAGAGCCAGAATGGCATTACTTGGAAAATTCTACTTTTGTCTCTCTGGAGGCCATCTTGTCCTGTTCATCTCCATATCCAGAGCTGTGCACCATGCCTGCCATAATAGGTGCGCAGGAAAAAACTGTGATGAATTAATCAGTGGCAGGTGTTTTTCGGTCCTAGTGTTTGCATGTAGAAAGGGAAAGGTCACAACAGAAAAGTACCCTGATTATCCTGTGTGCAAATGGCAGCTCTTCAGATTACAGCTGCCAGAATCAAACTGGTTCAAGAAACCAAGAACTCACTGAAATAAAATAAAATTCTAGAGGCAGTCCTGGGAGTCATTCATCATCACCAGGATTTATGTCTCCCTTCTCAGACCAGCTCTCTCCTCAATCCTGCATTCACTTTCCAACAAAGGTCACCATCCACAGCTCCAGGTTTGTGTTTTGCAGGCAAAGAATTACATCTTTCTCTTGCTCAGAAATCCCAGCATAAGACCTGGGAGTAACAGTCTTGGGTTCTGACTGGTCCCCTTTGAGTCTGGAGACTGTCCCACAATCAATGATTGGCCCAGGGCATGTGAGACCCCCATTGGCCAAGCCCCCATTGCATACCCACCCCAAGAACTAGAAACAGAAACCCACACCAAACCACATTGATTTGTCTGCAGGGTGCAACATAATTGTGTTGCGAGAATTTTTTTTCCTCGGAGATAATCTCATTTTCGGTAATATGTAGTCAGAATTGATGAAATATTCTGTGCTCTGTGAACCTGGCTATCGTGCTATTGACATGGTTAATGGAAGAATGCTTGTCACCAACTGAAATCTCCTGCGACCTTCTGATTTTTGACATCAACACCCTGGAATATGCAACACTCCATGCAATTATCTTTGATCATGAAAAAAGTTGGGGTGAGCATCCTTGGAGATCAGTCTCTGGGCAATTGAAAAAAAGGACCATTAACTCCAGCTCGTTTCTTGGCCATCGCAATGACAATGCTCTGGGGATGGAAAAGACATTCAAGGTCTCTGGGATCCCCTCTCTGGGGAATGATCCACTTGGGGTCCAAACAGGGTGTGCACCAAAGGATTTCTCCATGACCATGACAAGTGCAATGGCAGAAGTGGCTTCAGAGAGCAGCAGAGTTCCAACAACCAAGTCATCGGCGCCCCCTGGTGGAGAAGCAGTTGACTCAATCGCCTCCAAAAGCGCGCAAGCCATGTTCTCCTGGTTTCTAGCACTAGCTTGGGTGGTACAACAAGAGTGAGCAACTAAATAAAATAAAGTGCTTCTCCCTCTTCTCTCTGCCTGCCTGCCTGCCTGCCTGCCTGCCTGCCTGCCTGCCTGCCTTCATTCCTGACTGTCCCCCTTCATTCCTGACTGTCCCCATCCTTAAAAAAAAAAAGAACCAAGTAGGGCTGTTGAGAGGTCCAAGGATAAGCAGCAGCGGAATCGCACAGCCAACCCCAAGGCCTGAAGGGAGGGGATGCAATGAATGCCATGAGAGCTGGGGACTTGACATAAGGTCTGTCCCTCAGGAGCCAGGCCTGGAGGGAGCTGGGGCAACAAGCCCATGACCCACACACTGCAGCCCTCCAGCCACCTCTCTGTCCCTCCCACGAGTCTGACCCAAACATCCAGGGGACAAGGGAGTCTGACGGGCAGGCAGGGAAGGACACGGAACAGATGGGGAGCCCACGAGGGGTGAGAAGTAAGCATCAATAGATCCCTCATCTCTGAATCCCCTCTAACCCTCCAAGCAGGAGGTGCAGTAAAACTGAATTCCTCTCCTGAAACGGCGGGACGCCTTGCAGAGCTGCTGAGGATGCCTGTGAATGCATGCAGCAAGTCCTCCACGGACGAGCAGATTACCCTGGTTGGCAGAGAAGAGAGAACTTTTCACCACTGTTTCCTCACAAGTTTCCTCCGAAACAGGCTTCTGCCACAGGCAGTTGGTATTCAGCGGTTCAAGATTCTAGCCAAATAGCTTTCCAGTTCCTCGCTAGTTAAATGTTCATCCCATAGGAGATGAGAGTCTCAAGGTCAGAGCCATTGGACACCCTATAAATATGGGGCTCCATCCCTGCAGCCCACCCATAGCTCCCAGCTCTGTCTATACACACCTGTTCGCCCTGCCTCTCAAGACTACATCCTAGAGACACGGTTTCACACACAGATCGTTGTACTTGGGGTTAACACCTGTTCCTCATCTCTGTGCAGGTCTATTCGGTCCCTCCTGGTTCCTCCTTGTTCTTCCTTGTTCCTTCCTTGTTCTTCCTGGTTCCTCCTTGTTCTTCCTGGTTCCCTTCTGGTCCCTCCTGGTTCCTCCTTGTTCTTCCTGGTTCCCTTCTGGTTCCTTCTGGTTCCTCCTTGTTCCTCCTGGTTCCTTCCTTGTTCTTCCTGGTTCCCTTCTGGTCCCTCCTGGTTCCTCCTTGTTCTTCCTGGTTCCTTCCTTGTTCCTCCTGGTTCCTTCCTTGTTCCTCCTGGTTCCTTCCTTGTTCTTCCTGGTTCCCTTCTGGTCCCTCCTGGTTCCTTCCTTGTTCTTCCTGGTTCCCTTCTGGTCCCTCCTGGTTCCTCCTTGTTCTTCCTGGTTCCTTCCTTGTTCTTCCTGGTTCCTTCCTTGTTCCTCCTGGTTCCTTCCTTGTTCCTCCTGGTTCCTTCCTTGTTCCTCCTGGTTCCTTCCTTGTTCCTCCTGGTTCCTTCCTTGTTCTTCCTGGTTCCCTTCTGGTTCCTTCTGGTTCCTTCCTGGTTCCTCCTGGGTCCCTCTTGGTCCCTCCTAGTTCCTTCCTGGGTCCCTCCTGGTTCTACCTTGTTCCTTCCTGGGTCCCTCCAGGATCCTTCCTGATTCCTCCCAGTTCTTCCTGGTTCCTTCCTGGCTCCTCCTGGTCCCTCCTCATTCCCTCCTGGTTCCTCCTTGTTCCTCCTGGTTCCTTCCTGGTTCTTCCTGGTTCCCTTCTGGTTCCTTCTGGTTCCTTCATGGTTCCCTTCTGGTTCCTCCCGGTTCTTCCTGGTTCCTTCCTGGCTCCTCCTGGTTCCTTCCTGGTTCTTCATGGTTCCCTTCTGGTTCCTCCTGGTTCCTTCCTGGTCCCTCTTGGTTCCTCCTGATTCCTTCCTGGTCCCTCTTGGTTCCTCCTGATTCCTTCCTGGTTCCCTCCTGGATCCTTCCTCATCCCTCCTGGTTCCTCCTTGTTCCTCCTGGTTCCTTCCTGGTTCTTCATGGTTCCCTTCTGGTTCCTTCTGGTTCCTTCCTGGTTCTTCCTGGGTCCTTCTTGGTCCATCCTAGTTCCTTCCTGGGTCCCTCCTGGTTCTTCCTTGTTCCTTCCTGGTTCCCTCTGGATCCTTCCTGATTCCTCCCGGTTCTTCCTGGTTCCTTCCTGGCTCCTCCTGGTTCCCTCCTGGTTCCTCCTGGTTCCTCCTGGTTCCTTCCTGGT